>JAADXC010000213.1:0-43323 GCA_023336425.1 Phytopythium cucurbitacearum (nom. inval.)
CTACAACACAAGACTATACATTCGTAATTAATAGAGCACAACCTGTACATTCTCAGCTCTTACGAATCCCAAGTGATGCGTTTTCCATTTGCGGGGGTGTGCAGTCGGGGGCGGCAGTCACCCGTATCTTGGTTCTGGGCAATATCTAAGCTTTATCTAAGCTCTATCTAAATTTTAGTGAAATTTTATGAAATGGACATTAAGTGTAAGCCATCTCGTGCTCATGGGTTACGTAGAGGAAATCGGCGGTCAGCGAGGGATAAAACCACGCTGGTTACAGCTGGTGATTGCCTCAGTCCGATCTGGATCTCCAGTGTATACCATCATACTCCATTCAAGTGAAATTCAAACTTCCAGTCGAGATCGCGCCACCTGGCGAGCGCCAGCCGGTCCGAATTACGCCTCGATTTCCAGAGGGAACGCTCGCGATCTGTATGCGGGAGGGAAGACGAGCCGCCCACTGCCGCCTGCCTCGCACCTCTACGCGAGCTGCCGCCCGCCGAGGCTGCCAAGATGGGCGGCCTCGGCGCTGGCCCCAGCAGTTCCGCGGTCCGTCCGCCGCGCAGGCTTTCCGCCCCGCCTCGGCGACACGCCACTTTCGCTCTTGGCGCGTCTTGCCCAGCCGCAGGTGCTCGTTCCGGCGGGTTATTGCTTTTCGCTGCGACAATGGCCGACTACGAGGGTTACCTGCTCATGCACGACGTCGGGCGGCAGGCGGTGCGTCGCCCTCATTGTTATTAGTGCCACTACTAGCATGGGAAGATCTAATAACGCCTTACTGTCGCCGCTGGATGTTTAGGACCCGCTGTACTTTGAGCTCGAGAACGGCGAGCTGCAGTACTTTGCCCAGAAGCGCGGCAAGCGGCTCGGGTGCTTCTCGCTCACTCGTCACCGCGCCGTGGTGCGGCCCATCGACGGCGGCGTGAGCCCCAACCGGTTCTACCTCGACCTGTGTCCCGTGCGCTCGGTGCACGACACGGACCGGTCGCTCAAGCACTTCCGGCGGCTCAAGGTGGTGCTCAGCGCCTCGACGCCCGAGCTGGCGGAGCAGTGGGTGCGCGCGCTGCAGACCTGGCGGCGCCGCAACTGGAAGGAGCCGGTCGCGCTCGGCGGCGACGACGAGCCCTTCGCGCTGCGCATGGTCATGATCATGTACCGGCTCGAGCCCAAGCTGCTACGCCAGGCCGAGCTGCTCGCGGCGCCGCTGGGCAAGCTGGACTCGGGTCTAGAGAACGGTGCAGACCCGGCCGCGGAGCAGCAGGCGGCCAACCCGGCACTGACGCCGAGGGACAAGCAGATCCAGCCGCTGCCGGCCGATTCGAGCGCGCTGCTCGGCGCCGGCGTGCAGGTCACGCGCTTCAGCAACCGCTTCAACTTTCGTGGCGGCGTCACCGCCCAGATCGTCATGTGAGACTCGCGCGTTGTGTTAGACGTGGTCTCTCTGTATGTGTAGGTGTGTAGATGTGTGGTGTGGGGTGGCTGTCGACTGTGGTGGTGCTGTGGTTATGAATGTGTACAATACGAATGCGATGCTGGATCAACCGGATCAACCGGACAGAGTGAGTGTGCGAACGGTATATTACAGTCTCCCCATTGGCTCGCGAGAGGCGTGAGGGTCCTCGCGGAGCATGAGGCGGCGATGGAGGCGCGTAGTTCTCTCTCTCCCTCTCTGCGTCAGACAAAGTGCAGCGTGATCCTGTACACGAGCGAGTCGCGCACGAGGAATTCGTGGCGCTTGATCTCGAAGGACGCGCCGATGCCCGGCAGGCTGCGCAGGAAGAGCGAGAGGCTTGTGATGTTGCGCAGGCACGAGCGGCACTTGGCCCAGTCCTGCGCGGCCGCGCGCGCGGCCTCGAGCGGCCCGCCGCAGAGCAGCACGACGCCGCCCAGGAACACCGCGGCGGCCAGCATCCCCAGCAGCACGAGCACCGAGTGCTGGAAGCCGAGCGTCGAGAGCGCGACGGCCGCCGCCGCCAGCAGCAGACAGCTCACCATGAGCTTGGCGGCCGCGCCGAGCACCGCCGCCTTGCCGCCCGCGACCACCGCGAGCGTGTAGAGCTCGGCGTAGAGGCAGAGGAAGACGAGCGGCCGCCAAAGGCAGACGTAGAGCCCGAGGAAGAGGGCATCGAGCACGCGGCTCTCGACGCCGTGGTAGCCGAGCACGCGGCCGACGGTCGTCGTCCAGTCGCCGTCGTAGGACGCCGCCTGCGTGGGCACGACGAGCGCGCGGCCGCCGGCGAGGTCCTGCTCGAGGATCCAGGCGAGCCCGTCCTCGTAGCCGAGGTCAAAGAGCCACTCGACGTTGCGCGGGCTCGGCGGGAAGAGAGCCCACCACATGGGCACGTACCGCGACGGCTTGATGTCCGCTCCCGTGCAGTAGAACGGACTCACAGTCACTGTCCGATCATCGAGCACTGGCTGGAAGTCCAGCAGGCCGCCGTCCATGACCCAGTCGTCCTTGAGCTTGAAGGGCAGGCCGGCGATGGGCGGCGCGCAGCACGAGGCCAGCAGCGCGTCCGTCAGGTGCTGCTGCGAGTCGAATCGCGACACACGCAGCGATTTCCAGGCCGACAGCGACGAGTACACGATCGTCAGGTGGGTCTCTGGCTTGTCGTTGAGCTTCTCGAACTGGTGGAGCCCGCCGGTGGCCGCCAGCGTCGCGCGTAGGTATTGCCGCACGTTGAACGGGCCGCCCCAGCTTGCATGCGCCTTGGGCACGACCTCGGCCAGCACGTAGTCGCGGATGGCGTCGAAGTCGCACCGCAGCGCCAGCGCCGTCGCCGTCAGCGCGCCGGCCGAGCAGCCGATCACGCGCGCGCGCCGCTCCAGCTCGCACTGCTGCAGCGCCTTGGCCACGCCGAACAGGTACATCTTGAGCCACCCGCCGCACGCGAACGAGAAGCTGCGGCCGCTGTAGTCATCATCACCACCACTAGGTTCGCATGGCGCCACGTGGGCCGCGCGCCGCCTGGCCACCATCGAGAGCGACGAGGACGCGAGCGGTTCCGCTCGATCGCTCCGATCGCGGTCTGAGCGGGAATAGCCTGCAGGCACGCCGGTCGGTGCTGGTATACGGTGTGAGATCTGAGAAATAGAGCGAAGCGATGCGGCTAAAATTCAGGAGGACCGTTGAGGGATCGCGCGTTCGGAGGTGCATGCCACCGACTGGCCCGCGTCCTTTCGCCCGCTTGGATCGTTCGGTGGCGGTAGCGCGCTGCGGTCGGTGGCGTGAGCCGAAATTGGCTCGCGGGGCGGTTGGAAACGCTTGGGTGCGAGCAGGTCGAGGTCGACGGTGTCATCAGGATGGGAGTGATGTCATGACCTCGGCGAGCGAAGATCGAACGTGACGCAAGGGCGTCAGCATGAGAGCGCACTAAACAGGTGGATCGTGTTTTGCAATTTTGAATAATTAGAAGATCAGTTTTGACATGGCTACACGTCGCTTAGTCGATCCGACCGACAGGCGCAGCGGAATATGTCCGCTTCGGGTCAGCGATCCACCATCATCGTGGCGCTTGCTGGTTCAGAATGCGCTCTCCTCTGCTGTGCTGTCGTGCTGCGCAGTACTTCGCACCTTCTTGCCAGCTCCATATTGCTGCGACTCGATGCGGTGGTCTCCAGGACGCCAGGGTTCATCGAGGGAAGGCTGTGAGATGGGTCGCCACGGTCGGTGGTTTTTGGCGGGATTTCTGTGGTTTTTGACCTCCCCGCCCCCGCCGCTTCAATCAGCCACCAAAATACACCCACCCCAAAGTGTGAAGAAATCAGCTGGGCCACTTCCGCCATGCGCTTCTCTAGCCGAGTCGCGGCCGCGGCGCTAGCGCTGGCGCTGGCGTTCAGGCTCATGGCGGTCGCGGGCGAGCAAGGCGCGAGGCAACCGGACGCGGACGCGGATGCCGCGGCCCCCGCCGTCGCCTACAACTGCTCGGCTCCCGCCGAGACGCTCGACACGCTGCTCGACTACAAGTACCTCGTGTACTGCACGCCGGCGCTGCGGTCGTCGCCCGTGGCCGCGCGAGCCGTGCTGCTCGCGCTGCTGGCCGTGCTGCTTTACCTGCTCAGCTCGACGGCCGACTCGTTCTTCTGTCCGGTGCTGCAGGCCATTGTCGAGAAGTACCGCATCCCGCCCGACCTGGCGGGCGTGACCTTCCTCACCTTTGGCAATGGCTCGCCCGACGTCTTCTCCAACATCGCCGCCTTCTCCACAGCGTCGCCCAGCATCGGCGTCACGGCTATCCTCGGCGGCGGGCTGCTCGTCACCACAGGTCAATCGTGCTTCAGTGTATGGATGGAGGGTTCGTGGCATCCACAGGGCTGACGAGCGTCGCTCTTTGTGTCTGTCAAGTGATTGTCGCGTGCGTCGGCCTCGTGTCCGAGGACCAGGAGCAGCTCATACCGCGCAAGTACGCGCGCGACGTGGTCTTCTACCTCGCCAGCGTCATCTACCTTGGCGTCGTCTTCTTTGACGGAGTGGTGCGCTTCGTCGTGTCCTATTTCCATGAGCACAGTTGGCGATTGGACTGATCGAGCGCTTGCTTCACTGTCTAGGTGCACATGGGCGAAGCCGTGGGCTTCCTGGTCATCTATTTTCTGTACGTGATGACGGTCTTCCTCGATAGGAAGCTCGCGCCGTTCTGCTTCCGGTCGTGGTTCGAGACTAAGCTGCCGGAGGACCTCTACGGCGGTGTCGACCTCTTGGACGAATCGTTCGCGTCAGTGATCTCCCCGAGTGTGAGCGACAGCAGCGCGTCCGACGGTCTCCTGACCGGCGGGATGGGAAGCTCGAGCGACTCGCCGTACTCGCAGGGACAAATCTGGCGACCGTCGGACTACGAGGTCTTCCGGCTCCCGCTCATCTCCGATTCGGAACAATCGGACGAAGCATTGCCGTACCCGATGGATCTCCATAGGAAGCAATCGGCGCCTACGCCTCGGTCCGGTGGCAAGAAGTTTGTACGTTTGCATGCATGCTTGTGACTTGATCACTGGAGCTATTGTAACTGGCTGGTCCTTGGACAGGTGAACCATCAGCACAGCACGGCGAGTGCTGAAGAGAGGCAGTCGCTGTTGGAGCGTACGGACGTGGTGCTCAAGCGGCCGATGTCCATGTGTGTGTCCTCGATCCGGGACACGCGGCGGCAACTGCGGCGACGGCGCGGCCGCTCGGCGTGGGCGGCGATCGAATCGAGCGCGCATTTGGCCCCCAATGCCCGCCGTTGGACGCGATCCTATCACCAGCTCAGCGGGATCGCAGAGATGCCGAGCTACGGCGACATTGACGCTTCGGAACTGGACGAGGAGTCACCACTGCTGGGAAACGTTGGTGAAGAAGCTGACCAGCTGCCGTGGGAGACCAAGTCGGACGAAGTCTTCGCTGAGAACCTAGCGCGGCCGAACCTGAGCCGGTGGAAGCGCTGGATCATGCTGGCGCTTCGCTTCGTGTACCACGCGTTTGACTATTACGTCTGGACGCCGTTCGAGTTCACGACCGTGTTCATCCGCCGCCTCTCGATCCCGCTCGTTGACGAAGACACGTGGGACAAGAATTTTGCAGTTGTCTGTCCACCGTTTGCCATCATGGTGTTTGGTCTGTCGGTGCTCAACGCGGATCTCGGCAACGCCTGGTTCCTCGGCACGATCATCGGTCTCGGCGGCATGCTCAGCGCGATTGTGGACTACACGGCTTCCTCCCTTGACCCTCCGTCCGGCTGGCAGCTCGCTCCGTACATTTGCGTCGGTTTTGTCATGTCGGTCGTGTGGATCATGAACATCGCGAGCGAGGTAACGATGCTCTTCCTGTCGCGATATTTTGTTCCTCGGCTCTCTCTCTCATCCTCGTTGTGTATTGTTGCTCAGCTGCTGGGGGTGTTGGAAACACTTGGTGAGCTTTTTGGGATTTCGAACGCCGTCCTCGGAGTATCGGTGCGTGTTTGTCTGTAGTCATGCATTCCGGAAACACGGCTCGTTTAAACTGACACGAATCCGGTCTTGCTTTGTGTAGGTTCTTGCGTGGGGGAACTCAATCGGCGATCTGGTGTCCAACACCTCTATCGCTCGCGATGGCTTCCCCACCATGGCGTTTGCCGGGTGCTTCGCCGGTCCAATGTTCAATCTGCTGGTCGGCATTGGACTCTCTGTCACGATCGCCAACTCGGTGCGTGGGCCAGTCCAGATGGGCAAGCCGTCACCGCTCGTGTACCTGGGGTTTGGCTATCTGCTGCTCAGTCTGCTGCTCAACCTCGGCGTCGCCGCCTTTCACAACTTCCAGTACCGCTCCACGCTGTGCTACACACTTTTGGTGCTCTATGCGTCGTTTGCTGTCATTTCCATCATCATTGTGGCCTCCCATGAAGAAGAATAAACGGTTGTTGCTTTGCTTTGTCACACCAATTACACGACCGTCGCGATTGTACAAGTAACAACGATTTGCCGTCAAGCTGTCAAATCCCGACGCTCAAACTTGGCGTCATCGTAGCGAAGCGCTCGAACCTTGCGTCCACCGAAGAACCTGCCATCCAGACCAGCCAACGCTGACCAATCAAGAACATATTAGACAACAATCAGTATCACCGCCGTGCAGATGCACAATTATACCTTTGTCTGCGTCGCTCGGACTGCGGAACTGAACGAATATCCGGACGGCCTCCTCAGGCGAAATGCGGCCGGACATCTCGTACACAACGCAGTTTTCCACCATGCCGTACTTCTCTGTGCACTCCTCACGAACTTCGTCTTGGAGCTCGACGTCAACTTCTCCCGGCCCAACCATGTTCTGATCCGCAAGCCGCACTGTCAGATCGCCTCCAAGAGACTGTCTAGCAAGCTAATCGAACCTGGAGCAGCACAACTCGGCCAGGCACGGCTCGCTCTCTGGAAGGCTGGTCCCATCCGCTAGATGTCGTTCGTGTGCGCTTCGCTGTGTATCCATGCACTTCATGAGTCCTACACTCCTCAAAGGTCAACGACTCTAGCAATTTGCATACCATGGCGATTCGATCGGTCGTCATCGTTCCTGTCCTGGCGGTGATCAACCTGGGGCCGAGACTGACCATCATCATGGCGGCCTCTATCATCGTGTATCGGCTCATATTCCTGACGAGTGCTTCGTCTCATCGGGTCTGCACCGTGGCTAGGAATGATCTCTCGACCAAACTCGTCAACTTGGCGGCTTCCTTGATGGGCTCTCCGACCGCCACTCCCATCTCGGACGTCCTCAGAGGCTTCGCTCCTAGCTGAAAGCCTCGAGTCGGTTGTCGACGGTGCAGATGAAAACGCAGGCGACGGTTGTGCAAAGCCCAAGCCGGCTCGAGGAACAGCATCATCGAACTGTCCCTCTTCGGCACTGCCAACCACACTCTTGGCTGTGTCAGACTTGGCAACGTTGGTATCACTGAGGATCAGACACCGTGTAAGCAATTGTATGACCGCAGCCCGCAGCACAGCTGAACCTACATTTTCTTGCGCATCCAGGCTGGCATTGTCATCCCTCGACCGCGACCGGCAGCCACAGGGAGAGCAATCGCCGAAGCTCTGCCCTCCGCTATGTCCTTGACGAGTTGTTCTCGCTCTCGCTTCCCCTGTTCATCCCACATAACCGAGCACGTGAGTATCATGATGTTTACCCACCACGGCGAGGGTTGACTCACCGCCTGATCTTGCTCGCGCTGTCGCTTGTCCAGCGCGCGCTTCACCTGCTCGAGTCTCTTACGGTTCTCCCGCTCCTTGCAGTACGCCTCGTAGCTGTTAGGCTGCGACGGGTGGTACTCGTCCCGGTAATTCGCCTGGAAGAAGAGTGCTGCGGGTTCCGCTGTGCTTGCCACCGCCGCAACAGCTTCCACCTCTGCTTGGTTCGGCTTGTTCACCACCCGCACCTCCGTGACGGTGGAAAACCCCAGTCCGATGCCCATTGGCCGACCTTGAGTCTCCGATCCTTGTCCAAGTGGAGCTCGTGCACCTTGACTGACCATACCAGGGCTAGTCACCTTCAATGTGGCGGCAGTGCCAGAGCTTCGACGAGCGACCGACGCCGGCTTGAAGGCAATCGAGATGCCGCCTGATCCTGGCGACTTGGCAACACCCGGCGACGCTCTGGCGCCTGAAGCGTTTGGACTCTTTGCTCGCCCACCCGCGAGCGCGCTTGGGATCATTGCAATGCTCTGCGTGTCAACCCAACCAGCGTCAACATCAGCCATAGTCCGTATCGATTCAGGTAGATAAAGGCAATAGCAGGGGGACCTGAGCACGTACCGCATTGCCCAATGGCTTGCTTGTCACGACAGTCTTGGCCTTGGCCGCTCCTCGCATGCTCTGCGGCACCATGAGCGGCGCGGCCTTCCACACTGCATCCCGACGCTCGTGAGTCAGAGAGATTCATGCTGGCGGCGCGCGGCGCCGTCGCCGCTGCGCGACACGAACAGCGCAGAGAGAGCAGTGTGAAGAGTACCAGAGCTCCCGCTGGCCGCCGCCTTGGGCTTGCCATCGGCGTCCAGCGCCGCGGACGTCGCACCCTTGGCGAGCGGCAGGTCGGCGTACAGATCCATTCGTTAGGTGTTTTGCCTGTCAGCTTTTGCAAATTCAACAAAAAACACAAATCAATATGACGAATATCTACATTTCGAATGGAAACTAATACAAATCGACTGCAACTGCATCCAGTCCAATTTCGACCTACTTCTTCCTTCTTCATCTGCGCACACCTCCTAAAATGTGCGGATCACCACATCACTCGTCATCGTCACCTTCGTCGGCGAGCAGGTACTGGTACATGGCGTCCTCCGATTTGCAAAAGTGCCAGACACTCGGCGAGACCTCGAACAGCTCGGCCGACCGCGTGAGCACCGAAATGTTGTGGCCCATATCTTGGATGAATGACCAAGAGCTCTCCTATCAACAAACAGCGTCAAGGTGAGAAGGCGTCGGCACCACCAGAACGGGCATACACTATCCAAACACTCACATAGATGGGCGTGTCCAGTTCGATCGCGTCCTGCATGAAGTCGCTCGCTTGCTACATACCACATGCCAGCTCTCAGCAAACGCCACCCAAACAACAACACAACAAACTCCAAGCGATCTCCATTCGCTGCAGATCGGAACGCACCTGGATGTTGAGCTCGAGGTTCTCGCACGCCGCGAAGGCGACGACGAGCTCCTCGCGCTTCTGGTTCATAATCTCCAGCAGCGACTTGAGGCTCATAATCAACGCCGTCAGGCCATTCAACTGTTTGCTTTGCCCTGCAAATAACCAGTCACTCGTCAGTCACCTCACAACATTGTCGTGCGCAATCGAAGCATCGACGTACGGTTCAGCATGATGCTGGACGGCGTCAAGGCCGCGACGCCCGTGAAGAAGAGACCCTTCCCTGCCAACGAGATCGGCACGCTCAAGCCACCTGTCGCCGGCGCCGCGATGATCCCAGCTACCCCGACCTGCAACACACCGAAACATTACTACACGTGCTGCAAGATTACGATGAACTGTTGCACGTACCACTGCGCCGGCGACCACGCCAGCCGCTCCAGCCGCGACGCCCGTGCCGCTAAAGTCAGCAGACCGCCCGCGCATGTGCAGCAGCGTCACAGCCTGTACCATGAGCTTGGTGCACTCGGTGATGATGTCGTCCAGCTCGTCCATGCTCTGCTTCATCTCCTCGTACACGCTCTTGACGGACTGCGCCATGCGCGAAATGGCCCACGTCGCGCGGTTCGCCACGCGCTTCTCCTCGGTCTTGTCCTTGGGTGGCATCACAGGGTTCACAGCCTCCTTGAGTTTCGCCAGGTAGTCCACGAGCGTCATAATGTCGTTCGAGCACTGCGCAAACATGAGCTTCGTCTTGTCCACATGGTCCGTGGACCGCTCCACCAGCACGCCGCACTCCTTCAGCGTGCTCTTGGCCAGCTTGACGAGCGTGCGCAGCCGGTTCGAGAACTGGAAGGCGTGCTCGAGCTTGTCGATCACCTCCTTCAGCGACACGAGCTGCTCCTCCTCCGTCTCGACGACGAGCCACTCCGTGCGCAGCACGCGCTCCGAGTCGTCCTCCGTGAACGACTTCTTCACCTTGTCGACAAACTCAGAGCTGAGCTTCGCGACGCTCTCGGGATTGATGTTCATGCCGTGGATGCCCTTCATCAGAACGTCCCTCCCCGTCTGCAGCACGTCGCTCGCCACTTTGCCCACGGCGTTACCCGGCTCGTTGTAGTTGGTCGTCGTCTCCGGCGTCTTCTCGGTCGGCTCGGCGGTCGTCGCGTCCGTAGTCTGGAGATCCGACGCGGACGCAGACGGCGTCAGCAGCGGCTTGCGGTCGGACGGCAAATCCTCGGTCGTGAAGCTCCTCATGATCGACCGCGGCGGCGACAGGTCCTTCGGGGAGAACGTGCCGCTCATGTGTCGCACCAGGTGCAGGTCATCGCGCGACTCGGCCTCGCGCGTCGTCGACATGGCGCTGTGCCCGGTTTGCCTGGCTTCTCGAGAAGAAAATGGCAGCACTGCCTGATTTCAAATGACGATACAATCCCATCGAACAGCATCAGCCCCTGATTTCGCATGTGGCACTATCACGAGGGGTTACGGTTGCTGGTGCGTGTACCCCAACTGGTGGTTGTCCATGAAAAGCTGCCGGTCGTTGGCGACCAACAACCGAGTCAGCCTCGCGAGTTCAGCGAGCAGCAGTAGCAGCAGCAGCAGCAGCGAGAATGGGCGGACAGAAGCGGCGGCTGCGGCAGCGGCTGCAGGAGATCGGTGAGCAGGTGGAGGCGTCGATCCGCCAGGACGGAGAGGACCAGAAGCTGCAGCACGTGGCGGCGGCGCAGCTCTTCCAGGTGGACAGCAAGGGTGGTGCGGCGCCAGTGCTCTCGAAGCGGGACAAGCTCAAGCAGAAGGACCCGCTGGTCAAGTCGCGCAAGTTCGATGCCGCCAAGGCGAGCAAGTTCGAGAGCGATAAGCTCAAGAAGATGAAGGCGGCGCTGCAGAGCGAGCCGGCTAAGCCTGCCGAGCCGAAGCAGGAGAGCGAGGAGGCGCAGCCGCTCTGGGGAGCCGATGATAAGGCGTCGCCTGACGACTACGTCGCGCCGGCCGTCATCATCAAGCAGACGAAGCGGCGGAAGGTGTCGTCGACCCGGCACCGCGTCCCTAAGGTGCAGGTGGCGGCGGCTGGCCAGTCGTATCACCCGGACTTTGAGTCGCACCAGGACGTGATGGCCACGGCGGTTGCCGAGGAGCTGGAGCGCCGCGAGAAGCGCGCGAAGTTGTCCGAGCCCGTGTCGAACGGTATGTCGGAGGAGACTCTGCAGTACATTAACGACAAGGACTCAGACGACGAGGAGGAGGAGTCGGACGAGGAGGACGGCGATGCCGCAACCAAGGTATGTTGTCGCTTTGGGATGCTCATGGGGATTTCGAATGGGCTGCTGAGCTGGGTTGTGGGTATCGCAGAAGGGCAAGGCGCCGGAGCAGGTGACGCGCAGCCAGCGCAACAAGCGCGCGCGCCACAAGCAGATGGAGCTCGAGCACGAGGGTCGCCGGAAGGAGAAGGCGCTCGTCAAGCAGATCAACACGTACGTCGGTCCCTATGTTCGAAGCGGTTGGATAGTCTGCTGACACGGTGTTTGTCGACAGCGTGACGCACATTGTTCGCGACATTGAGCGCGACGAGAAGGCTTCGGAGAAGAAGCAGGAGCTCAAGAAGCTGCGTGAGGACCAGAAGCTCAAGGAGGATCCGCTTCCGCGCGTCGCCGGCAAGCTCACGTACGTTCCCCGCTCTTGCTTGGACGCTAGAGGTAAACACAAGCTCACCATGGCCGTCGTTTGTGCAGCAAATTGGCGCGCGAGACCCCGGTGTCGTTCTCGGAGGAGCTCACGGGCAACCTGCGCACGCTCCAGCCGAAGGGCAACCCGCTGCTCGACCGTTTCGACAGCCTGCACAAGCGCAACCTGATCGAGATCGGCGGTCCGCGCCAGACCCGCAAGCGCAAGGTGCGCATGATCGAGGCCAAGAAGTAAAGAGTGCGTGGCGACCACGCCGATGAATCTGTTGCTTCACCTTGGTGGCGAGATGACCGAGGCTTTCAAACCTAAGATTCGTATTTTGAGTGTTGTTCGGTCTAAATTTGCAATGCCCGTCGTCTGCGCCTACTTGGAACGAGCTCTTCTGGCATTGGAGGCGTCCGCGCCATGGCGTCGACCGTCATGCGTCCGAGTGTATGGCGCTGTGTCTGTCGGTATCGAGAGGCGTTGTCGCGACTGCTAACAGCTTTGAATGGCGCGACGTGGGCTGCCAGAACTTTCGCCACGACAAGCGCGGGTCGCAGGTCGTGGAGATCCGTCGCGAAGAGTACGAGCGCAGCAAGCAGGATATCCTGGCCAAGATCCGCCGCCGACTCGTCATCCTCGGCGTTGTCATCGGCGTCATGGCGTTGATCTCTCTCAGCCTCGGCGGCGTGCGTTCGTTTGTGTGAATGGCGCATGAACTACCTCACATTTGCAACTCTGACATTGTTGGGCTACTAGTTTGTTCGCGGGTCGTTCACCAAGATCGCCAAGTTCCGTAAGACCCTCTTAGGCGTGCGCGTTCAAGACCTGTACTTTGCCTACGGCGTGGAAGCCGCCGTGTTTTGCCTGCACGGGTTCTACATGGATGGCAGCTGGCGCCACCTCCAGACCGACGGCTACCGTCTTGTCATGCACGTCCGTGTCTATTCGGCCCTGGGAGCGATCTCCTGTTTGCTCGGTTAGCTCCGCAACTTCCTTACCAAGGTGCTTGAACCAGCTCATACAGTCATATTGACGAACTTGCAGCTTTGTGGCTGGCAGCTGCGATCTTGTCCTCGTTCGGTCTGGTCGAGGTGCGATACATCGGCGAGTCGAGTCAGAACGTCATCTACCTCATGACGCTCCTGATTGCGAGTGTACGTTGCTCTAATTGGAGTAGCTGTTCCGTTGCTGTGCTCACTCTGGATGCGTGTGGTTCAGGTTCACCTGGTTGTTTCACCATGGCTGCTGCGTACGATCCACCGGAAAGGCTCGCAGGCGGACGAGTACTTTGGGTCCGTTCGATTCTGATGATTGGTTATTTCCAAGTTCATCTAAATAGTGTTGCGCAACCGCAGTGCCGAATTTCTCTCCGACATACGAAAAGCTCGTCGACGCGACCGGTATCGCGCTCACTCGGCAGTCCACGAGCAAGAGGAGAGCGCCGAGGAGGACGACGACCACGAAGTGGACGACACGCCTCCACCAATGCCGACTTCCAGTCGTTCTCCGAGGTCCTCGCGTCACGGCAGCCCACGCAGCCAGCGCCAACGACTGTACCCTGACGAGATGGCTCGTTCACCACCTGGGCCGAGTCGCACGGCGTTCTATGGTGCTGATGGGAACCACGACGTCATTCATTCGAGCCACACGGCGGTGTCAGTCGCGCTCGCGGAGACCGAGGACTACGGCCAGTCTTTTGCGGCAGCACCTCACAAGATCAACTCTTCAGGACGCCAGACTCCGCGCATCCCGTTCGCATCGCCTGTGTTCGTCTTGGACCCCGAGCCGCGACTTCAACCACCCGAGTTCTGGCAGCTCTGGAAGCAGACAGAGACGACGTACGTTGTGTTTGTGGCTCGGCGTCGACATGTCGGCTCACAGTCGAGGCGTTTGCTTGTACCCTAGCGGCGCGTTCTCATGCTCGTTCACAAACCGCCCGACGCGGGTCGAAGTGGAGACTCACCTCCAGGCTCAAGGGTACCATGTCGTGGCGACCGAGCAGCGCGACCAGGTGCTGCAAGTGTACTTTTGTGCACACCAGCTCGGCACCGACACGTTCTTCCTCTGTGAGTTCGTGTTGCTCTTCGCGCGGAGGTTCTTCCAGGCCACCTTCAAGTGCCAGGTGAGACTGCACAGCTCGTGATGTTGCTTTCACAAACCATTGCCGACTGTGTCTTCCGCTGGCCTCAGGACGAAGCGGTGGCATCCGATTTTGTCACTCGCTTCCATTTGCAGCACATTCTCACACTGGAGGGCCAGCAGCAGCAGTAGTGGTGTCGAAAATGGCAAGAGATCCCACTCGTTGACCCGATCGGAGTGGCCTCTACACGGTCGACGACGGTCGTCGCACCGCGAGGCGGGCGTCCTCGTGCCAGTGTTGGACACGCCCCGTACCGTAGGCGATTCGGACAGAGAGAGCGGCGCGCCGGCGTCGCCTTCGGCGTTCATGGGCTTGCGACGACGGTTTAGCGTGATGGCGGCGCATCCTTCAGCTCTCCGCAATACTGTACCGCGCGCAACCATGAAATTCACCGAATCATAATATGATAAAGTTCGTTGGAACGGAGCTGGCGAGCGAGCTGAACTTTGATCTGGGCTTTGCATGCAATGAGACGGGTTTGTCTGAACTCAGTGAGCTCAGTCTGTTGCACGCTGCTCGGTGCATCACGCCGAGGCTTGGAGGCCCGCGACCAACCATTCCTCGCGGTGCGGGAAGCATGCCGGTCGCCGGTCGCGCGTGGTGTTCCGTAATGGGTGGGACCATGTTTACAGACCCCGCGTGCCCGCTCGGCGATGCTGCGTCACAGTGCGGCACCTGTCGATCGCCATGGCGATCAGAGCAACAGGCCAGACGCAAGGCCAGTGTCGCCGACGCAACAACCGGCGGGTCGGTCGACTGGATCAGCAAATCGCCCGCGAACTCTGCTCTATAGCGGCTTCAAACAAATGCGCGCGCAGCAGGCGAGCTGCTCGGAGTCGTTGGCTCCGATCGCAACAGGTGCAAACGCAATGCCAGATCGGACGTGGTGAGCCACCAGTCAGCGTTGGAACGTCCAAAATGCGCTCACTTGCACTTGGACGCCTTGGCGGTGGCAGCAGCGCGCGGGGGGCGTCACATGGACAATAGAATTGCACCGCAGCGCTTGGCTGTGTGCAGTGAGCAGTGTGTGTGCAATGCGCGCGTGTGTGTGTGGCACGCCTGCTCGCCCCCTGCACTTCAGCGCTCGGTGGCGTCAGTGCGACTCTCCTCGTCTCTCGGCGCTGGCGCAGGACGCACCGGTGGACCGCCCGCCGGCTCTCGTCGGCCCACTGTAAGGCCCGCTGACGCACTTGGTCGCGCATGGACCAGGCGCGCCGTCTTAGTCCGGTCCCACCCGCATGCGCGATTGTCGAGCTCGCTGCAGGCGTCTCCGACGAGCCTCCGTCAAGCATCGAAGCTACCGGTAGCTTTGAAGGCTTTCCACTGTAGTAGCTAATGGCACCGGTCTGCTACGGTATCCTCTTGACTCCGGTGCTGCAGCAGGTCGATCGCGCTGCTCACCATGGTTGGAGCGGAGGTTTGGCGCCAGTGAGCTCCTACGCAGAAACTGCGGACACCACCCACGCTCTATCCTGCATGACTGCACGAGGGTGTAGAGGTGTGTGGTCGCGCGGCTTGGTTGGAGCAAGAGAGCGGACTGGCGTGCGGTCGCTCGCACGGAGTTGGTCAAGAGCAGCCGACCACTTGAGTCCGGCGGCAACCCGCTTCAGACTGGCAATCACGCCGAGGCAGAGTGATTACACCGAGCGATTACCGTGCGTCACGTGCAGCGTTGGCCGAACATTTCGCATGGAAAGCATCCTGCTGTCAACTGGCACTGGGTCGCTTCAACGATACCGATTCGCCGCGGTTCGAGAGCTCTAACGAGCATACACGACGCGGCCAACCTACCAACCCGCCCCGTTTTCCATTGTGAGTCCTCTTCTCCCCATCTCGACTCCGCGCGTCGACAGTGCGCCTCCGGCATGCACACGACACTACCGGGTGGTCGTCGGGATCGTTCTTGGCGCGATTGCGCATCAGCGCGGCGACAGTCGAGCGTGCGGCACGGCGTGGGCCGAACCAGCTCTTTCTCGCCGACGACTGGGCGTCGAGCGTCGGGTTTGTTGGATGCACCCGCGGCTCGAGCGCGCTGCAGGCAGTGTGCGAACCACGCTCTTCCCTTCCCTTCCCATCCTCGTCCAGCCTTTCCGGACAGCGAGCGGCCGATCGCTGGGCTCGCAGCCGCGGCATCCACTGGTCGTGGCGATCAACGGAGCGTGATCGCTCGTGTCCGGGGTGGCGGCACGCTTTGCACCTTGGGCGATCGCCTGATCGGCCTGGTCACCCGACCAGAAAGGACTCCCCGAGACTCAAACGGCAGACGAATCTACAGCGTCCAAGGCGTGCGCAGTGGCTTGCGTCCTCCTCGTCGCCCCCCCGGCCATTCCACGCCAGTCAACCGACCGCGCGGGCAACGACCTCCCACGCTGGCCCGTCCTGTGCGCCGCGCACGCCCCGACCGGGTCTGTCCGCCCGCCCACCGATTTGTCTTCAACTGCCGACCTCGACGCGTGGGGGATGGGCCGCCGCCCTCACTGCCCGCCGCCGCCTTTCGCGACTGAAGCGCGCGATCCGAACGTGCGCAGCAGCCTGCCGGTCGGCGTACTCTACAGGCGTGGGACGGCGTTGAATCAACCAACGCTGACGTCTCTCCGTCCTGCCAAAGCTGCTGCCGCCCGCTCGCCCGCCCGCCCGCTCCTTCCCTGCCACGGCGAGCGTACGTTAGATCCCGCCAGCCCACTCTCGACGGCCACCGACGGCGTTGATGGGCGAGGCGTGGCCTGCCCTTCTGTCGTCTCCCTTGCAGCCGCCGCCGCCGCCCGCCAGCCAACCAGCCGCTGCCCATCCGCTCATCGACCCGCGACCGTAAGCGCTCATTTCACAATCGGCGCTGGGGACGGGATGAGCAGCGCGGCGACCGACTTCGAGCTGCACGAGCTGCAGCAGTACTACCACCTGCCGCTGCGGGAAGCGGCCAAGCGGCTTGGCAGCTGCGAGGCCGTTATCAAGCGCGTATGCCGACGCAAGCACATCCAGCGATGGCCGTACCGGCAGGTGTCGTCCAAGCTCGTCAAGATCCAGCACCTGTGCAAGTACATGGCGCACGTGACGGATGCCGAGCAGCTCGCGCGCATCCAGCAAAAGATCCGCCAGCTCACCAACGAGTACCTCGAGCTCGTCGGCGGACAGGTGCCCTCCGAGCTGCAGCTGCACGCCGTCGATGCCGCGCCGCCACCAATCTACTCGGCCGGCGCCAACCCGCTTGACCCGGCCGTGCTGGCCGCCGCCACCGACGAGGAAGAGCCCGAGGCCGCGCATTGTCCCGACGACGAGATCGGCGCGGCCGACGACGACGACGACGACGACAGCATGTCGCAGCCAACGCTGGATGACGACTCGCCCAAAGACGAGGCGCTCTCGGCGTACTCGCTGCGCTTCATCCTGGCCGACTGCACAGTGCTCGAGACCCACACGGGCATCCAGTACAGCACCGCCGCCTAAATTGCGGCGCGTATCTCTCTCCATCCACCCGCGACAACCTGTTTGATTGCGAGTGGCCATGGCCATGTTGTGTGTTCAAAGAGTTCAAAAGCAAGTGATACAATACAGTCAATGGCAAGTTCAATGAGATCGGAGCTTTGTGCCCGGCAGTCACAAGAGCAGTCACAAGAGCCCGTCTGTCCGACAGCAACACATCCACGAGGACAGCGGGCAGAACGGACTCCGGTCAGAACAGCACCATCACATCCAACTGGAGAGGTCGTGCCTGCAGCTCCCAAGCACTGGTTCGATTCACCACTTCGTCACTGCTTGAAGCTGCCGACGATTCTACGAAGTCTGCTATCGCTCTAGATCTGGTCCAGCGGGTCAATGCCCAGCAGCGAGAAGCACGTCGCCATCACCTTGAGCGTCGCATCGCACAGCAGCAGTCGACTGCTCTGCTCCTCGGATCCCAGCACGCGACACGCCGTCGCGAATGTCTGCACCTTCTCCGAGATCGTGTAGAGGTAGCTGCACAGGCGGTTCGAGTTCAGGTCCTTGTTGATGAACGAGATCACGTCCTGCAACTGCAGCAGCTCAATTGCGAGCGCCGTCTCGGTCGCGTGTACCGGCTTGATCAGGTTCTCCTTCTGCGCGATCAGCTCGGACATGTTCACGCCCGACTTGCGGATGATAGACGACAGACGAGCGTACGCAAACATGAGGTACACGGCCGTGTCGCCGTTGGTCGACAGCATGCGGTCAAAGCTGAAAATGTAGTTGGACGTCGGGCTCTGGCGCAAGTCAAAGTACTTCACGGCGCCGTAGCCAAGCTTCTCAGCGGCAGTATCGACCTGATCCAGCGGTAGCGAAGTCTGCCCGCTTTCAATGCGCGCCAGCAGCTGGGTCTTCATGCGAGCCTTCGCCTCGTCCAGAAGCTCCACCAACCGCACGACTTCGCCCGAGCGCGTCTTGAAGCGCTTGCCCGACTCGTCATTCACAGTTCCAAAGCCCACGTGGTCGGCGCGCTGCTTCGACGGGTCGTAGATGCCCGACATCCGGCCGACTTCGAACAGCAGATTGAAGTGGTCCTTCTGCGTGTAATCCGTGTAGTAGATCAAGCGGTCCGCCTTCAGCTCATGCAGGCGGTACCAAAGAGCCGCAATATCAGTTGTCGCGTACAGGTATGAACCGTCACTCTTGACCAGCAGGAAAGGCTGCTTGAACTTCTTCGTGAACACCACTTCGGCGCCGTTGCTGTCTTCCATCAAACCCTTGGCGCGGAGCTGGTCGAGCACGCCGGGGATGATCGGGTTGTAGAACGACTCACCCACTTCTTTGAGCGAGACTCCTAGCCGGTCATACACCTTCTGGAACTCCCGACGACTGATATCGCACAAAGTCGTCCACACCTTGCGAGACTTTTCGTCGCCAGACTGGAGCAGAACGACCTGTGCCTTCGACCGCTCGTGGAACTCGGCATCATTGTCGAAACGCTCCTTCGCAGCCTTGTACAGCTGCGTCAGGTCCTGCACGTTCGGCATCTCCGTCTCCCAGTTCGGGTACGTCTCCGTCAAGTGGCAGATCAGCATACCGAACTGGGTGCCCCAGTCGCCGACGTGGTTAATGCGCTCCACGTCGTTGCCCTGGAACTCAAGCACGCGGCACATGGTGTCGCCAATGATGGTAGAGCGCAAGTGGCCGACATGCATGTCCTTGGCAATGTTGGGCGAGGAGAAGTCCACCACGATCTTCTGCGTCGGCTGCGGGGACCCCTTGACACCGTTGCGAAGGATGTTCTGCAGGCGCGTGGCCACAAACTGGGGCGTCAGGAAAGCGTTGATGAAGCCCGCACCGGCAATGCTCAGGCGCTCCAGCACCGTGTTGGTCGGCATGGCGCTCATGATCCGGGTGGCAACGTCACGCGGCGACTTGGCGGCGTTCGGCGTGCCCTTCAGCGACGTGAAGATGGCCATGGCCGAGTTGCACTGGTAGTCGCCGAACTTTGCGTTCTTGGTGTTCGTACGCGTCACCTCGACGGCGGGGATGCTGACGCCAGGGTAAGACGCCTTGATGGCGGCGTCAAAGATGGATTCGACGACGCCCAAGATGTTGTGGTAGGTAAGTCCACTCTCCAGTTCGGCGTCCAGCTTCAACGTCGACGGGGTGACCGGTCCTGCAGCAGGCGCAGCAGCAGCGGCCGCGGCCGGGGCCGCCTTGCCGCCAGATGCAGCCAGTGTGACACCGGCGGCAAACTCGCTGCGCTCAAAGAGCTGCGTCACATACGCACGGAACTTCTTGATGAGCTCCGCGTCGCTGTCCTTCACCAGCTCGAGCGCCGAGCGAAGCGTCACGCCCGCCACAATGTCGGCAAGGGTCAGCTCGCTGCCGAACAAGAACTGCAGCGCCGTCGCGTTCTTGGGGCGAGCCTCCTCCTTGGCCTCCAGCAGCGCCACGAGCTCGTCAGCCTTGGCGCTCTGCTTCTTGGCCTGGCGCACCCACGGAGCCAGCACGTTCGCCTCCCACTCGACCCACTCGTCCACCGCGAGGTCCTCGGGCTGCAGCGCCTTGGCGGTCGCCGCAACGTAGCGAACGACGGCGTTCGCAGAGAAGATCACCTCCTCCTGCTTGGTCTTGACGTCCACCACGACCAGCTGCGGCCCACAGCTCGCGTATTTGGGGTCGGACGGACCCACAGAGTACTTGGCGCCGGTGGCGGCTAGCGCCACGAAGCACTTGAGCTCCTCGTCACCGGGTGTCTTGCTGATCAGCAGCTTCATCGTCATGCACTGCGAGCTGTTTGGCGTTTGCCAAGCCATCAACCACCCGTGCAGCCATTGTTGCACCTCGATAACGAGGTTTTAGGTGTCTGGAAAAACCTTAAGTACGTGTGGAGTGGTTCCGCGCGAACCTAAGGTTTTTCTATGCAGTCCATCAGAAGAATGTTCCAGCAAGTTCGTGCAGACCTCGACTGTAAAGTGCGAAATACGCACTTTATACGCACTTTTCGATACCTCAAAGACGTACTTTGCAGGAGGCAATCGGTGCGCCTTGCTGTTGGATGGCGCGCCATGGATTCAAAGCCAGCGTCCTCCCTCTCTGAACGGCGGCTCGCGACGTCTCCTGTCTTGAAGCGCACGGGCCTCCAACCAGGTGCGAGGACCGCCATGTCGACGCGGGGCGAGGGCGATGCGTCCAAGCGCAGCGCGCGCATCCAGCGCCTCATGGACAACGCCGACCAGGCCATGAACCTGCTCTCGTCGTTGGATGACCTGGCGTCCTCAGGGAGCGGCTACGGATCCACGGGACTTGGCGCCGGCCGCACCAGCAACTTGTCCCTGAGCGCCGACACCTTTCGCTTTTCGGAGGCGTCGCTCGCGAGCGACCCGAATGTGCTCTCGGCCTCGAACGGCCATTTCTTCGTCGACGACAACGCCTCGACAGAAGACCCCGGGGACTTCCTCGAGCGCGCGACCGAGGACCCACCGCGCCGCTCGCATCCTCAAGAAGGCACAGACACCATGGATGATGCCGACATGGAGCCTGTCGTGGGAGTTTCGGTCCGCAAGGGCTTCCTTCACGTCAAAGGCGTCTTTCCCGACCACTCGGTCGAGTACGTCGACATTGACCCGCGGTTCACGACCATCAGCGAGCTCAAGCGCGCGTTCTGCGACAAGCGGCAGACCTCGAGAGATCTGGGCTTCTCGGCGCGCGAGGCGCGCGTCATGTTTGAGGGACATCTGGTCGAGGACGACTGGCTCGTGCTCGACTGCGGCATGACGTTCAACGGGGTCATCCACATTGTCAAGGCTGTGGACGCTGGTCGAGCTTCCACTGGCATTTTCGGGTCGTCAACCGTCTTGCCTTCGTTCTCGGCAGCGGGAAGCGCCGGATTGCGTAGCTCAGGAGCTGGCAGTGGGCCAAGGGACTCGCGCTTATCGATCTCATCGATCGCTGACGCGTACGCATCGACTGGCGTGGTTGACTTACCAGCGAACTCTCAGCCAGTGGACTCGGCCATAGTGGAGCTGTCCGGCATCACAAACTCTCTGTCGCTGAGCACATCGCAGGGTGGAGCGCTGTCTCGTCATGTGCGTCCGGAAGAAACGACTTTCGCCGAGATTATCTCTGACTTCAACGAGTTTGCCGACCGCGTGGAGGATACTAACCTGTACTGTGAGAAGCTCCTGGAAGAGTATGTGAATGTGCTTCAATCGCGCTTGGAAGTCCTGGAGGAGACTGCGCGCGATGCATCGAAGACCAGTCGAGGAAACGAAGCGGCGCGCTTGCGATTGCAGTCAACGATGAAAGAACTGCGCGACGAACGCAACACGTGGCGGCTGCTGTTGGAGCTTCGACGAGTGTGCCAGTCGTCGTCAGACCCCGCAGACGATGAAATGATGCTGTACGGTGCTGAGAACGATAGCCTCCACTTCGAAATGCTGGAGGTGGATGCGATTCGGCTGCTGGAGTCCCGCAACGAAAACTACAAGATTGAGCTTGCTGTGAAGCATTGGCTTGAAAACATTGCGTCAGAGCGCGTGATTTCCATCAGCGACAAGCGCGGGGCGAGTGGGTCGCGGACACTGAAGGTGCTGAAGACGCAATTGTACCCTGGTGAAGATTCTGTTCGCATGGATCCCGATGCAGTTCTGCGCGATGGCGACGATCATATGCTTGAGGATGATACTGAGGACGAGGCGGAGTTGATGAAGGTCATCTGGAACTATGTTCGGGCAGGACGTGTTGGCGAGGCAGTGAGCCTTTGCGTGCGGTTAGGCCAATCATGGCGGGCTGCAAGTCTGTCCGGTGGCACACCGGTTGGAGTGTCTGAAGCAACTGGAGGTGACTCTGAGTCGGCGTTGGAGCGGTGGGGGAACCCACTCCGCGCACTGTGGAAGTCGACTTGTTGGGGGTTCTCGGAGAACAGCGGCGGTGGCTTGCTCACGAAGATTTCGAGCATTCAGGCTCGGCAGTACGAAACCTTGGTGTATGCTGCTTTGAGCGGCAATGTCCACGCTATTGCGCAGAGTCCACTATGCGATTCGTGGGAGGATCACTGCTGGGCCTTCCTTCACGGTCTCACCGAGCACCAGCAGGATGAGATCCTTTACAAGCTGCTGCAAGCGAAGGTGCACTCGTCCCAGCTCATCGTTGGCAACAATCGTCACACCCTGCGCCACTACAACGGTCTGCTGGACAAGATGAAGTACCTGAAACGATACCAGGCCAACCTCGACGTTCTGTTTGGCGAGTTGCGCGAAAGCAAGAACGATAGTGTACGCACGCAAGCCAACCAGCCCCATACCATGATCCAGACCAAGCTGGTGACGGCCAAGTTTGCCCACATTGTGTCTAACATCCTTGACTCGATGATCTTCAACAAGGAGGATGACTCGTACAACTGGAACTTGCAGCTCGACGCCACCATCCAAGCCGATTCTCTTTCTCCTGCTTTCCTTCGATTCGCGGTGCACTTCGTCCTCTTTGCGAGATATACGGAGGAGCAGTACGATGAGCGAGCTGGCCACATGATCTTGAAAATGTATGTCCGCCACCTCGTCAAGTGCCGCCAACTGCAGCTAGTGCCGGTTTACGTGTCCCAGCTCCCAGCTGACGGAGCAGTAGAGATCTACGTACAGCTCCTGGCAACGGTCGAGGACAGTTTGGAGCGCGAGTTGTGCGTCAAGCGCATCCTGGAGTATTCGAACATGGACATTTTGTCCATTGTGGTGTGCACTGTTGTCGAGCGAATGTGCAAGCAGTACCGCGACGAGGCCGTGACCCACCTCCAGTTGAACTCTGCTATGGCGGATACGCCGACGACAGACATTGACCGGCGGCGGATGAAGATGCTCGAGTTCCTGTGCTTCTACTGTGAGCATCGTGCGGAGGCAATTGGCCGCGTGAACCGCCTTGCACGGGAGTTTGTGACGGAAGGCAAGTTCTCGGCTGTGCGCGCGCTAATCGAGGAGGTTCTTCCTGAAGACTCGCCTGCTGTCGTGTCCGCTCACCGCTCGGTGCAGTCGAAGCCGGACTCGGAGATTGAGGCGTGCATTCGCGAGTTCTTGTGTTGGCAAGTGTATGTTCAGGCATCCGACAACTATAATTTATGGCGAAGCTGCATCGCCGAGGCGACCACACTGAATCTCTACAGCGAAGAGAAGACCTTCCTGTCCGACTTGATGTACCACGTCTCGCGGTCTGTCGGCGCCATTTTGGAGGTACTGCGCTTCGAGAACGGGTGGATGCTGCATTGCTCGGGCGACGACAGTCAAGATGCCACCGTGCGCCAGCTCTGCCTGCCGCTTCTGGTCGTCAACCTGCACAACATTCAGCTCGAGTCGGCCAAGATTATTATGCGGCTCACCCACTACCCGATGGACGCCAAGGTTGAGCTCGCGCGTCCACTGTTAGTCAAGTCGCTGGAGGTCGCAGATGTTGTGGCGGACGAGCATTACGCGGTGTTCAAGGCGTTAGAGCAGGACCATTTCCGGAGTCTGTTGCGCGGCTTCCGCGAGAGCTCGGTCGCACTGACGTTCCTTGAGCGAGCAGTGCCGAGTGGCGACTCGGCTGAAGCAAACTAGAGTATGCACAGGAAGCCAATTGCCAGCCTTGAAAAGTGATACGTCGTTGTTTCCGAAATCCCAGTCTTTTTGTTTGGTTGCTTCTCACATCGAACGACAGGCCACACATCCGCTTGTGCTGGTTCAATCGTTGTTGCAAACCGACCACTTGCAGGTGTATCACAGCAGGATACCCTCGAGCACTTTTGCCTGAACTGCGCACTGTACTAAATCCATTGTGTTTACAATCCGGTGCTTGTTCCCGAAGCGTTCGCTGGGCAGACGAGGAGAGGATAATGTTCCCTCACCGACAGCTCTCAGATTCTCTGCTCGCCTGCACCTCACGATGGCGGAACTTCGGCCACTGTTCTTGCTCGCCGCTCGCCACCGGTCATGTCACTTTGCTCATTTGTGATTTTGCCTCGCCAAGAAGAACCAAGGTTCTAGCACAATCCACGTGAACGCGACAGCGCTCGGAAATGGGCAACGAGCAGAGTGCGTCGGTCCGCATTGCCAACCAGACTGAAGTCCCGCTTGTCTATGTGATCTCCCAAGTTGGACCGCTCTATTGGGGCGTCATCCAGCCAGGGGAACGAGTGACGCGAGTGACTGGGCGGGTCTGGTTCACGGTCAAGTGCTACCCGTACGACGGACAAAATGAGCCGGCGACGAAAGATGCGGTGCTGGGGGTCCTCATTCCGACAGTAGCTGCCATTGCTGTAGTCATAACTGCTGGGATGGCGGCTGCAACGACCATTCCAGCGGCTGGGTCATACGCAGCAGTGCTGGCGTCCATCGCGAGGGACGCGAGGGCGACGATAGAATCGACGGCCGGGGCGGCTTGGGTGTCGGACAAGCTCTACGGTTCGATCTCGAAGAAGGTTCGTGAAGCGTTTACCAGAGATGCCTCCCGATGCTTGAACTGCGTTACCAAGCATGGACACTACGCAAACGGCGATTGGATTCACGTCCGTGGTGGGATCCAGAAGAAGAAGAAACATTCCGCATGGCAACCCATGCGCTTCGAGAGTTAGCCCGCGCGCGCTCAGATTAGTAGAGCTGTTGGAGCAATGGATGAGCAATGAGACAATATACAAGGCATCCGAGTTTGTATTCATCGGTTCAAGAGCAAGTGAATTTGAGTGCTGATTCGACTAAAATCGCTACTACATTAGAGTTCACACTGCCCTGATTCTTGAAATGTCGATCTCGACTAGTTCCCTTCATGTTCGACGATGCCGTATCTCGTCAAAGGAGCGATGGTGGTACACCCACTTTGTTGAACCCACCGGCCATGTCGATGGCGCCGACCACGTACTCGTGCAGCAGGTTATCGCAGTCTTTGCTATCGTTGACACCGCTTTCCAGGATCTTCTGCGGCATACACCACATGACTGGATTCGGTGCGTCCGACGCCGGCCACGACCAAGCGTGGCAGTCAAGGTGCTCGCCCTTCTTTTTCACTAATGTCACGGTGTCAATGGGAAGATCGAGCGTCGAGGCTCCAATGCGAACATCGTAGGTCCAGCTGCAGCGCTTCACACGCTCGTCAGTCGACAAAAGCGGCCTCTGAAGTCGCTGCTGTCCATCATCGTTGCTAGTTTCACTCAAATGCAGCAACGGCGAAAAGTGTCCCGAGATATCCGCCAGGATCGGAGTGTGGTCCACTAGACTCTCTCCTGTTAGACGTTGCACCGCCCATCCTTGTGGAGCAATGAGGAACTTGATATGGCGGTAATCGCGATAGGCTCCAATCCACTCACTGCAGCGAGAAGTGGTATGGAAGCAGATCCCGTCGATTACCTCGCGCTGCGAGCCATCAGACCAACTGCGCATGCTGACGTCGATTTGAATGATGCGCTCGTCTGACAATAGCTCGAGGCAGTACAATTCCGTGCCGCCTGTGCTTACAGCATTCGCAAACTCCACCAACGCGCCAAATTCTTGCGCCGTTTCAAACGAGTGCACGAATGTGAGGCAGTCAGGGCCAATGCCCAGCAGAACTCCAATTGGTCGCTTCGCGTGGATATTCGGGAACTCATCGCTTGAGATCCCGTTCAGAATTGAAAATGGTCTCATCAAATGCTGGTTAGCTGCTGCTGACCTGGGCGCATGGCTTATCGGTAGCCTGGCCACTGGATCGAGAGCTGGGCTGTAGGTCGCACTGATCGAACCAACGTAGGTTGGTCCTTGCAAGCCACTCAATCCGCAAATGAAGTGCCCTCGAGGGCACTCCATCACTCTTCGGTCATTCCCACCCGGCCCACCAAACCAAGCGCTATTCCGTAGGCTCGTCCGAAACCGAATTGCATCCACCCAATGTCCAGACTTGACTTCCATCGCTACCAGGTGTTCCTCAGGTAGCAGATCAAAGATGTGTTCGTTGGAATGAAAGCAGGTCTCGCTCGTCGGATGCTGGACACGAACGGCGAAATCTTCATGTGGAATCACATGGATAGCTTCGACGAACCGATCGCACTTGATAACGATAGCTGTCATGGGCTTAACCTCGTAGTCGAATGTAGTGCGCGGCCCACTCTCCAATGCCAACCCGGCAGTCGGAAATTGATGAACCATTTGGTTCAACTCCTGTCGAGTTTCGATGACAGTTGCATGGACTCTCGAATCGATTGACGGCAGTGCCGCTCGATTTGAGATCGGCTGGCAATGCACGCCGAGAGTCCCCACGTAAGCGTTGCCTCGCGAACCAAAGAATTCGGCGACTTCGTACCCTTCGGCTAGTTTCAAGGAGTGTAGCTTGCCACCAAAGCCGCCGAACCACGACGTCGACCGCAAATTGGTGTGGATTTGGATGCCGTCAATCCAGGCCATAGCGCGCACGTCAACTTGTCGAATGTATTCATTCTCCATCAGCAAAATCAAGTGTTTGCTTCCATACGATCGACAGTCGTTCTTCTCCAGCATGGTCATCACTTGGTCGCGTGAGAACGTTTCAATGTTGTTCAAATACCTGTCGGCGTCGACGAGCACACCGCCGATACGCCCAGTTCGAGATTTTCCATCACCCGACAAGCCCGGTAACGGCTTTTGCTCTCCGTCGTAGGATCCTTGGCCAACAGGTCCTCGCACCGAATCGTCCCAACTAATCGACGGCCCAACCTCCGACCTCTTTGGAACTGTGGAGATCCACGGACAATGTTTGAGAATCGCGGCCGACCCGAGGTTCCAGTGAGCCCCGCGCAGACTCTTCACCTCTTGAATGGCATCGTAATTTAGATGAATACGTCCGATTCCGCCGTCACTGAAGTGCTCAGTAAACCCCATCTCGGACGATGCCGCACTAATCTCGTACACCGTGAAGAGACGATTCATATCATCAAACCCGCGCGACATGATGCCGCTGGTGGAGTGTCCCAGTCCGAACGTGTGACCCAGTTCATGGATAAAAGCGCCAATGCCTGTCGAGAAGTTGGCCCAAAATGTTCCCCGGTAACAGCTATCGTCCAGCAAATGCACTGGGTCGATCCTGGTGTTGTTGAGGCAGCAGGCTGTGAGGTCTGCCAGGTCTGGCGGCCACGTGTGCAGTCCGCACGAGGCGAACACGCCTACGCGTTCACCGCCAAGCGCTGCGTGGGCTTCTGCTTTCCTCGTTGCCGTGTTGTACTTGGAACACCCCAGAATCACCTCGTGCTTGAACTGACGGCCACCTTCATCGTCGTCGAGCCCGAAAGCCATGATGTCTTCCTTGACTCGCTGGATGAGTTCTTGGTCGCTTATGGACCTGGCCGTTGAGTTCGAAAAGCTCGACCGAAGGACTTGAACTGCCGGGAGACCGTCAGCCTCAAACTCCAAAGAAAAGCTTTTACGGGAAAGCCCCGCACGATGCAGCATCTCTCCTGTGGCCGTCTGGAGCAGCAACGCCGCTAGTTGAACTCTGCGGATGGCAGCAGCGTCCGAATTGTCGACGCCAGGCGGCGCGTCGAAGCCTTCGCTCTCCCCGTCACAACACTTTTGATAGTAGAATCGGACGACGTAGCGCGTGGCAGGCGGCCTATACTCGATCTCAAAGACGTTCTCTTGACAGGGATACCCATCCAGGCGGAGCGTAATGGCGTGGACACCAGGACACGGCAACAGCACGAACGCCTTGAAGGCACCGCTGCTGGTGGCCACCGGCCAAAGCCAACTCCTCGTCGAGTCGAGACGCGCGTCCAGGAAGCAGCCACGGGGAAGCGACTGCGCTTGGCCATCACCTGCTCCGCAGATGACACGACCCTCGAGCAGCACGAGCGGGTAGCCCAGCGCCTCGCGCTCGCGCAGGTTCTCGACCACGATCGCTGCTGCCATTGTCTGGACTTGATTCGAGGAAGATTCTCAATGTGACAAGGACAGAATTCTGAGTAAAAATGGCAATCAAACGATTTTGATTGGCTGAATTAGCTTCAAGTATCTGGTGACATGCTGCACCTCATCACAGATTTGTCACTCACACCAGCAGCGGGTAGATGTTCGCCGAGTACACAGGGTCGTGCAGACACTCGACGTTGGTGGCGAGCGACGTGTAGTCGAAGAGCCAGCAGTTGTGCGGCACGCCGTTGACCGCGTGCGTGTGCAGGCGTCCGGCCTTGTCGAGTGTCTTGAGTCCGTACAGATCGTTCTTGTACTCCTTGGTGGTCTTCATGTCGTTCACGGTGAACTTGGCAAAGTCCGTCTCGATGGCGTCGACCGACGCGACCGTGCTGTAGAGACCGAGAACGGACGTCTGCCACGGCACTTGGATGTCGTCCTGCGGTGACGCGAAGAAGTGTGCGGCCTTGAGCTTGACGAAGTTGGCCTTACGCTTGGCCTGCGCCGCCTTGCAGCTCGCGTCGGAGCCGCAGTTCTCGAGGTTGTTGACCTTGGGGAAGAACGGGTCGATCTTGAGCCAGTTGGTGAGCGCCGCGTCCGCGAGCGGCGGCCGCATCGTGTTGAGGATCGAGCTCTTGGTCTGCAGGTCGGCGTCCGTGACGGCGGTTTCAATGAAGTCGCGCTGGAACTTGCCGTTCCACGTCGACGAGTCGGCGAGGTACTTGGTGAAGTTGAAGTCGCTCTCGTCGATCGCGAAGGGGCCGAGCGCTTGGAGCAGCACCTGGAGCGGCACGGCATCAGACGCCTGTGGGCCGTAAAAGTTGCCGTTGCCGTCGCCAGCCATGCTGATGAAGGTGTGCACGTTGTGGTTGTCCCATTCCTCAATCACACCGCGTGCGACCGAGCCGCCCTGCGAATGCGCAACAAAGTGGTAGCCGTTCGCGTACGTCTTGGCGTCGGCGCTGATGATCTCCTTGAGCTGCGTGATGGCCAGGTCGACCTGCGCAGGGATGGACTTCTTGACCGAGCACTCGACCTCGCAAAAGTTGAGCGCCTTGTACACTCGGCCCTCGTCTGTCAGGTTCTTCTCGAGGTTGAAGCCGTTCGAGTGGTTGCCTGTCGCTCCGTGAAAGAAGAACACTGGCAGGTGCTGCGATGTGGCCGCCGAGGTCGGGTCATGGCAGAGCGCCGCGGTGGCGACGGCCATCCCGGCGAGACTGGCAGCGCGCATGGTTGGATCGAATAGGGTACCGGTTCGACGCGACAAGTTGCTGAATGAGCCGTCGGTTGCGGGTGTCCCTAGGTCGTCTACTGCGGCCACAGCGTTGTTTATGGCGAAAGCGTAAACTTACCCAGTCATCGATCCGATCGGATTTGCGGCTTGATTGGCGTCCTGTTTGGTGGTCATATGTTGGGCTGTCCGAAGCACAATTGCACGATCCAGATGGTGAGGTCGGACATGCGACAAAGAATGCTGGGAGTGCATGGGTTTGAGCTGGTGTAGGCAACAACAATGAGCTTGTTGCCCATCCGAACCTGTTCATCACGATAAGTTGAAGCTTCTGGGAGTGAGAGCGTTGTGCAACGATTGATGGAGCGTTATGATGCCCTGCAATTTGACAACAGCCGAGCGGGCAAAAGCGATTTGCTCGATTCATGCTCCGTGTGGCGTGAGCAATGAGGATAAACATTGGGTACGCTCTTGGAATCCAAACCGAGCCTTCATGTTGATGGCATTCCCTTCCAACTGTGCTCGTGTTGGAGCAACAAATGCTCAGCAGGCAGCGACACGTACGAGAGCGTATCCAAGTGTGTCATTGCCACTGTCAATCCGGTGTGAGGGATGGAGAGCGTGCTCGTGATCCTCAGACGCCAGGCACACCACAGCTTTTCGCGCTCTTGCGTAAGGAAAGTGTGACTCATCATTCGCTGATCACCTGCGCGCTTCTAGGATCACGAACAACATCCTCTGAATCGAGTTGGACATCCAAGAGATGGATGCCATTGAACTGTTAGAGTCCTGGACTGTAGACCTGCTACAGAGCTTTGTGCTCGCTTCTGAATGCCTGAAGCACGCTCTGAGGCAGTTTGTCCACGACTGCGGCACGAACCGATATCGTTTTCTGTTCGTTCAGCCAATTCACGTATGCATCGAACGTCAAGATAACCACTTCAAGCCAACGCTTGACAATTATAGTTCAAATAAGGTTTGCATCGACCATCGCGAGCTTCGATCGCTCTTCACTGACTTACGCGGCGTCGTCGATACTTTGGTTCTCGCGCTCCTGGTTCATTTTCTCCAAGAAGTTGTGCCAGAGCTTGTAACCGTCCAGGGCGAGATACCAATAGACGAAAATGACGAGCCCGAGGCACGTCAAACTCGACAAGATCCAACCGAAGACTTGCAGTGACGTAGCTGCCGCTGTGCAAAGGTACACCAACCCCAGCAGCACACCTGGAACGACAAGGAAGACAGCCACCAAGAAGATGACCGCCACATACGGCCAGGAGGCGCTGAAGTACGCCAGCGAGCGTGCCCAGCCGAGGATTGGTTTCCTTGTGACCGGGATCGGGTAGAACAGGAACACGCCGAACACGTTGAACCAGAAGTGCACCAGCGCGATCGCCACTGCGTCAGACTTCCCCGTCACAAGCGATGCCAACAACGCCGTCCCTGTCGTGCCGATGTTGGCGCCAATCACAATCGGGTACACTTGTTCGAGCGTGACAACGCCCAGACCTGCCATAGGAGTCATGATGGAGGTGACGACCGTCGACGAGTGCACGAAAAATGTCACAACCGTGCCGATCAGGATGTTGACATACCCGTTGAAGTTGAGCAGGCGAGAAATGAGGAGCTTGGCTGGTCCGATGAATATCCGTGCGAGCATCTTCACCATCGTGAGCAGCGAACACACGAGCAGGATGAAGCCTAGCACGGCGATAATCGCGCTGATCCCGCCGTCGCTCAAGCTGGTCGTCGAGAAGGCGCCGTCAGTCACGAAGGTTCCATTCGCGGCACAGAGCTTTTCTCCCGTCGCGACCATGTAGATCCCTTCCTTGTCGATCTGGACGAGCAGCTCCGATACTGGCTTGACCACTGCATCGATTGGACTGTTAAAGGCTCCACTGCCCGCTTTCGCTCGCGACATCAGCACTGAAAGCTTCTCGAGCGGATGACAAATGACCTCAAGCGGGAACATCACGATCACCGACCAAATGTTGTACATGTCGTGCACGGTGGCAGCCGCCATGGCGCGCTGGAACCGAGCGCGCTGCGAGACTTGGGCGAAGGCGACCATAATGCACGTCACGCACGTGCCGATGTTGGCCCCCATGACCACGTAGACGCCTTGGCGGATTGTCATCGCCTCCGCTCCGACCAGCGCCACAGTGATGGACGTGATCGTCGACGAACTGTGGAGCAGCGCGGTCGCGATCGTGCCGATCATGACACCGGCCACCGGGTTGTTGGCGAAGTGGAACACGTCGTTGGTCGTGCACGCCAGCGCGAGAGTGAAGCCGTCGCCGATCAGCTTAATCGCCAGCATGAACGTGTACATGGCGACGAGGGCGACCAGCACGTGCAACGCGCCGACAGCGATCTTCTTGGCGAGGACCCATCGCTGCGACTCCAGCCGCTGCTTCTGCGAGTAGTGGCCTTCGTAGTCGCGGAGGTGGCCGTACGTGGCGTCATTCAGGCTGGAGTGGTCGGTTCTTGCCGAGAGCTGCAGCTGCTGCTGCGTTGTCGGCGACAACAACAAAGCCATCCGCGCCACCGAGGTGAGCTCACCCGACAGCGACGGCACCGATCCGATCGCGAAATGGCTCGAATCCTCGTCTCCCAACCAAAGTCTCTATAGAGCACAGCAGGAGACTCGCAGGTCTCTTTACGGTGTTGAGGACACGGCGCCTGTCGCCCTCGAGGGGGTGGTACAACGGATTCGTCTTGCCGCAGCCGTGTCGATTAATGGCGATTCGATTAGGCGCGTCGTCGCTGTCGTGCGAAAGCGAATCACCAAGAATTGTCGATGCTCCACACTGGCAACTGACTGGACGTATTATCCGAGCGTCATAGTGAGTGACTAACCATCGAATGTCGCCAGCACTCGTTAGCGTTGCGTGAAAGCCTCGCTCGAGAGTCGGTGCGGTGCTGACAAGTGGTCCAATGTATCCTCAACGCTCTGAAACGTTGCGGTGCTTTGTCGGAATCTTGGCCAGCTCAAAACGCACCGAACGAATCTCGAGATTCATGTGTGCTCATCTCGGAGGAAGATGCGTTGCGGGTGGACCGAAGACTGCGCCACTCAAATTGCCACAGTCTCTGCTCCTCACGCTGTCACAGATTCGCTGTTGGGCATATGCTTGATGGGCCATTCGCCGTTACAATTGTCTAGATTGGCGCTTTGTTACCGAAATGCGGCTCCAGCGAGTCCCATCGTTTTGGTCAGACGGTGCTGCCGATACCCCCTATCACACAATCCTATACCGACACTGCCCTCAAAGCCCGCGGCCAGAACCAACATGATATCCGATACAAGTTCACAGAGTGATCACATTCAGTGTTACTGGCACCTTGGTGCTCGACGCTCACTTTCTCTAGTTGACGGCGACCGAGTACTTGGAGACGGTCATCTTGGCGTTCGTGCCGCTGAACGGCTCCGTGCCGCACTCGACCGTGGTCAGGTACTGGCTCGACGGCAGACCCTGCTTGCTGGTGAGGTAGTTGAGGAAGGTCATGAGGTCGCCGGTGAAGCTCGTGACGGTCTTGGCGGCCACGAACGAGAAGACGGTCGTGCTGCCGTTCATGCCCTTGTAGAGCTTGTACTGGACGTTGTTGACCGTGAGGGTCGCGATGGCCTTGCCCGTGCTCGAGATCGGACCGGCGCCGCCGTACGCCGCGAGCCAGACCATGATCTCGTACTCGTTCGAGCCGCTGGCGCTCGAGCTCGTGAACAGGTCGTAGGCCACGTCGGCCACGAGCGTGCCGCTGTACGAGTACTTGTACTGCATGGTCGTCGGGATCGACTTGATCTTCTTGAGCTGCTTGTGCGTGAACTGCAGCGCCGCGTTGGCGTACGACTTGACCTGGCCGGCACCGCCAGCCCAGCTGTAGGACGTGTGCCACTTGATGGTCGAGCCGCTGGCGCTGTCGAGCCCCGTGCACTGGCTGCCGGACGTGGCTTGGTTCATGTTCCACAGATCGTTGTAGAGGATGTAGTTGCCGCCCTTGACCGATCCCCACTGGTCGCAGAAGTCGGTGGCCGAGACCGTCGCGACAACGGCAGCAGCAACAGCAACGAAGAGGCCCTTCATCTTGTCAAAGTCGTGGATCCGAGGAGGTCGTCCGGTGAGAGGAAGGCGAATTGGAGAATGACAGGCTTGGTGGTGAGCATATGTGAGCGCGCAGCGCCTCTCTGCCTGCTGCCCCAGGATGCCCTGAGCGCGGCGCAACGCCGAGAGCCATGGAGTTGACGCTCACCGTGACGTGAGAGGGACTGGATTGTGCCTGGTTTCTCGGAATTCTCTGCCGTCGGCGTGTGTTGCAGTCGTCGACACCTTGTGGCTCAACAAGCTGACAGCTGAGCCGCGCGTCCAGCCGCATGTTGCCTCCTCATCTCATGCCTCCAAATGCCTTTTAAATTCTATCTCAGACTTTATCTTTATTTATCAAATCGCTTCAAAGACTTCAAAACGCCTATAAAATACAATGAACCTATTATTATGATTGTTTGTGGGATGCAGTATTACACCATTTTCACTGCGCGGTAGAGGCGTGCCAGACTCTGTCGCGATTTGCAAGATTGCATGACGGTCACATGCCCGGCACAACGCCGGTCGGTCTCACCACATGTTGTCAACAGATCGTCAACAGGATTTCGGACACCAAGTGGACCCGCGCTCCGAATGTTTGGTGTGCGTGGTAGAAATCACTTGCCGCCTCGAACTGGCATTGTTACTTGCATGAGCAGTGCATAATTTGAATGTGGACCAGCTAGAAGAGCCGATGGGAAGGCATCCTCGCTGTTTTGCGCTGAACATCCTGCAGCGAGCGTGTCTGAGCGAACAATCTCACGCTCGGCTTGGCACACTAGCGTCCTGGTCATCACAGAGAAATGCCCCACGTTCATTCAGAAACGCAGAGGAAAATGGTGCACTAGCGCATGCCTTCGTCCCGCGGCTCACGCTAGTCCTTTACCTGTTCATATTCGCAAAAGTGAAAGTCTTGTTCGACAATGGAGGCATGCTCCCGTTCCCGACTTGGATTCGAGTTCGACATTTAGGCATGCTTGTTTTCGTGTTGCTCCATTGCGTTCCATGAAGGGCTGATTGGCAAACAGAAGCATGCATTCGCCATCCAAGCTTTGCCCGTATCCATTTCCTAGCAGAGCTCTGATAGCAGGAGCAAGGAACCATTTGATCGACAGTTTGGTAAAGCAATACGCACACAATAGTATTTGACGATGTCCAACCTAGCCATGCCATTCCTTGGCCATGGGCTTCGAGAATGTATCCATACATCAACAGTGCGAAACACAATGTCGCATGCACATCTACCACATCCGCAATCAGGCTTTGCACCTTAGTTACGCGAACGCACATTGCACTTGGAGGACGGGGCAGTCGTCGCGACAGGTGCCTCCGTGACGGTGGCCGTCGTCGAGGCCGGAGCCTCGGTCGTCGTCGTCGTCGAATCGGCCGAACCAGCCGTGCTCTCGACGTCAGCGTCAGCCTCCGTCGAACCCGTGGTGCTCTCCTCGTCCGTGTTGTAGTCCACCCCGGTCGAACCCGTGGTGCTCTCGTCGACGTCAAGGTCGTTCTCGGTCGAGCTCGTGCTGCTGGCCTCGTAGGTGGAGCCAGTCGTGTTCTCCTCGTAAGTCGAGCCGGTCGTGCTCTCCTCGTAGGTGGAGCTTGTGGTGCTGGCCGCGTAACTCGTCGTGGTCGAACCGGTGGTGGTGGTGGCCGTGTTGTCCTCCTCAGCGGAAGCCGAGCTGCTGTCAATCTCGTAGTTGGTCGTGGTTTCAATGTCCGCCGAAGCCGAGGTGGTCGCCTCGTCCGCAGCTGACGCCGAGCTCGCAACCTCGGTCGTCGTCGCCGACGAGCCAGTGCTGGCGCTAGAGTCAATGGCGACGGTGAACTCGGACACGGTCATCGTGGCGTCCGATCCGGTGAAGGGCTCCGTGCCGCACTGGAGGGTGACGAGGTACTGGCTCGACGACAGACCTTCGTTGTCGATCAGGTACTGGAGGAACTCCATCACGTCGCCAGAGAAGTCGGAGATGGTGGACTCCGCCACGAACGAGAAGACGGTTGTGTCGCCATTCGGGCCAGAGTACAGGCTGTACGAGTCGCCGCCCACCGTCACGGTCGCGATGGACGAGCCGGTGCTCGAGATCGGGCCAGCGCCGCCGATCGCAGCCAGCCAGATCATGATCTCGTACTCGTTCGAGCCGCTCGCGGTGGAGCTCGTGAACAGGTCGTACGAGACGTCGGCCACGATCGTGCCGCTGTAGCTGTAGTTGTAGCTCACCGTGCTCTCGATCGTCGAGATGGTGCTGAGTTGCATCGGTGTGAACTGCAGCGCCGCGTTGGCGTACGACTTGACCTGCGTCGACGAGCCCTCCCAGCTCCAGTTGGTGTGCCAGGCGATGGTCGAGCCGCTCGAGCTGTCGAGTCCCGTGCACTGGCTGCCGGACGTGGCGTAGCTCTCTCCCCAGAGGTTGTTGTAGAGGATGAAGCTGTCGGTCGTGGCTGTTCCCCACTGGTCGCAGAAGTCGGCGGCCGAGGCTGTCCCGGCCGCAGCGGCAGCGACAACAAGCGAAGCCGCGACGAAGACCTTCATGCTATCAGAGTTCGGTGATAGGTCGAATGGCGAATTTAACTCGGTGGAAATTGAGGAATGACCGGTTCAGCTCGCCGCATTCGAGCGGATGCGCAGATGACGCAGGTGACGATTGCCGAGATCGGTGAAGAACGCGAACGCTCGGACCATTGCATGGTTTTCGGGAAGGATCGGCGGGCAGGCACGCGTCTGCGGACTTGACATCCCGCAGCGGAACCGATTGGTGGGCGGCGTGCGTGTCCAGCCACGAAGGTGTTCTCCAACGCAAGCTGCACGGTCAACTCGGATCATTTTGTGCAGTTCTGTGCACATCAGTCCATTCAGGTCTGCAACTGGATAATGCAGTTAAAATTTATACGGAGCCGCATTTGGAATAAAGATATGTCATATACAAGGCTAGATTAGACTCTCAAAATTTGTATAATTTGATGTGCGTGACTGAGCATACAAATGCATCATCAATTGAACAACATGTGACGGTGACCCAGATGTGCAGCACGCTTGCCCCCGACGTGTCCGAGCGCTTTCGCGCCTTTACTCGAGTGTGGACTGGTCTGGGCAAGCTTCGGCGATCAGTTAAAAAAGCGTTGTCTCACGTGTCTGCGCGATCACATGCATGAAAAAGATCGTCAAGCAGAGCTACAAACGGCTGCTGTAGTTGGGTCGCCCACTTCTGTAGCACACCGACAAACAAACAGTTCAGTCGCCAATTTGACAATTGTGTGGCCCATTGATGAGCACCAGTGTGGCTCGTTGGTGCGAGTTTGCCGTGATATCATATGTTACGGTGGAAGTTGAGCCAATTGTGTGGTTCATCTCTGTGCATCGAGCACTGCTTTCGCTTGATGGGTTCCTGCATCGACACGGTGGCTTGGCCTAGTAAAACCAACCGACCACAAGAGCTTTTGCTCTGGATTGGTCTGTTTTCTCATGCGCTATCAATGCGAGTGTTTGCCGACAAAGTCACGCGTTCAACCTGGAGCATGTCAATATTGTCGTGCATGCACCATCTACTCAACAGGAGGACTGTTGGTGGAAACCAACTCACCACACATCGCCATGCAACAACCCAAATTTACCGCAAGACACGTGATAACATTCAGAACTGTTGACACATCACGTTTATCACGTCTTCTCTGTCTCCTTCTTCTCGTCTCCTCGGTCTCGGCGGACTTAGTTCACGGCGACCGTGAACTTGGAGACGGTCATCTTGGCGTTCGTGCCGCTGAACGGCTCCGTGCCGCACTCGACCGTGGTCAGGTACTGGCTCGACGGCAGACCCTGCTTGCTGATGAGGTACTTGATAAAGTTGTTGAGGTCGCCCGAGAAGTTGGTGATGGTCTTCTCGGCCACGAACGAGAACACCGTCATGCTGCCGTTGGGTCCCTTGAACAGCTTGAAGTTGACGCCGCCGACGTTCACCGTCGCGATGGGCGTTGTGCCCGTGAGCGAGATCGGACCGGCACCGCCGTAGGCAGCCAGCCAGACCATGACCTCGTACTGGCTCTTGCCGTCGGGGGTGGAGCTAGTGAACAGGTCGTACGCGACGTCAGCGACCAGCGTTCCCGTGTACGAGTACTTGTACGCGACAGTAGTCGGGATCGACTTGACGTTCTTGAGCTGCTTCTTGGTGAACTTCAGAGCAGCGTTCGCGTACGACTTGACCTGGCCGGGGCCGCCAGCCCAGCTGTATGACGTGTGCCAGGCGATGTTGGAGCCACTGGCGCTGTCGACGCCAGTGCACTGACTGCCCGACGTCGCGGCGCTCATGTTCCAGAGGTTGTTGTACACGATGTAGTTGCCCGCCGTCTGGGAGTCCCACTGGCCGCAGTAGTCGGCGGCGGCACCGGACGCGACGGCGATGGCGCCGACGATAGCAGCGAAGAGGCCCTTCATGGTCGTTGTGGTCGCTAGTGGAGCTTGTTGCTTTGCTGTTCGAAGCAAATTGCAGAGTGAACGAACGGCTCGCAGGCGTGGAGGCGCGAGACCTGAACGACAGAGGAGGTCATCATGGCGGCGGCGTTTCACTACAGGATAGTAACGACAGTTGTCGGCAGAGAATTGCAGGCGGTTGCGAGCAAATCTGCGCTAAGAGATTGGCGTCATTCGAGACAAATCCTGACGGAAGACGCACATCTGATTCGCACGGCAACAACGCGACGGAACTAGATCGAGGTGCCTTTCACTGCGCCTTCGCGCAGCGCGCTTGCAGCAGCCAGACAGCGTAAATTAACAACGGCAGTTGATGTTTGTCAGCCCAGTTTTATGGCCCCGCTCATTGAATGAAGTTGAAGTTTCAGTATTCAGCTCGCGTCTTGCCTTTACATCGTGGATCATATATGTCGTATTGTGATCTTTGTTCTCTTTCTTCACCGTGTTTCGGGTTATTTTTGACACCCTGAAAGCGAATTATACATCAGCAAGTACCAGCTTACGTCATAGAACCATGACATTCATCTGAATACTGCTCGAACAGCAAAGACAAATCGTTTCATATTCCTGCAGGATTTCTGCGAGTCAGCATCTCGAACACCGCAAGAGACACAGCAAGTATGCATTCGTATGGGTCAATGGAAAAGCTCCCGTGCAATCAATGACCAACACGTCGGAGGCGATCGCAATGCGCTCGAGACAGGGATCGTGATTTCACATCGACGCCGCGCAGCTTACGCGGACACGAACTTTCCCATCGTGATTGACTCTCAGGATCGGCCACTGAATCCTTCCGCCATGTTTTCACATCGCTTTGGCACGGGCTTCCACTTGATAGGGTTGTCATTTGAGCCATTATGAGCAGCATAGCACAGCGAACCAGTCATCACGTCAAGCAATCAAACCGCTGTTGAATTGTCCAAGCAAGGACCACTGGATTTGAGTGCGAGCTCCCGATTTGCCGACGACGGCGTCTGCAGCATGCGTCTATTGAATCTTGAGTCGGTGCGCACGGCTCTGCAGCGGTAGCACCGTATGTGTTTACCAACTGAAGTGACCCAGCACAGGACGATACGCGCACAGTTTGGCAAGGAAGGTCGTTTGACCACAATACTATTTTGACGGCAACTTTCGCCAGGGATCTGCAGCGTGCCAAGATGCCAAACGTGAACGAAAACCTTAGGTGTGGCATGGAAGGTTCAAACTCATCATTTTCACATTCACACAGTACTGTATCGAGTCAGGCACACAGTGAACCCGTTCACCCGGTCGCTCTGATGGTCTAGTTGATCGCGACCGAGTACTTCGAGACGGTGAGCTTCGCGTCCGTTCCGGTGAACGGCTCCGTGCCGCACTCGAGCGTGGTCAGGTACTGGCTCGACGAGAGACCCTCGCTGTCGATCAGGTACTGGATGAAAGACATCAGGTCGCCGGAGAAGCTGGTAGTTGTCTCCGATGCGACAAACGAGAAGACAGTCGTGCTGCCGTTCGGCCCCGAATAGAGGCTGAACTTGACGCCGCCCACCGTCACGGTCGCAATCGCCGAGCCGGTGCTCGAGATGGGACCGGCGCCACCATAGGCGGCCAACCACACCATGATCTCGTACTCGTTGTCGCCGCCGGCGGTGGAGCTGGTGAAGAGGTCGTAGGCCACGTCGGCCACAAGCGTGCCGCTGTACGCGTACTTGTACTGCATGGTCGTCGGGATGGACGTGATGCTCTTGAGTTGCGTGCTGGTGAATTGCAGTGCCGCGTTGGCGTACGACTTGACTTGAGTCGACGCGCCAGCCCAGCTGTACGACGTGTGCCAGGCGATCGTGGAGCCACTCGCGCTGTCGACGCCAGTGCACTGGCTGCCCGAGTCAGCGTAGCTCTCTCCCCAGAGGTCATTGTAGAGGATAAAGTTGCCGGCAGTCGCCGACCCCCACTGGTCGCAGAAGTCGGAGGCCGAGGCAGTCATCATCGCGACAGAGCCAACGAGAGCAGCGGCGAGGAACATCTTCATTGTAGTTGCTGTTGGGCGAGGAGCTTGGTCAGAGGCGCGAAGAATTGCGGAATGAGCCAAGCTTTCCCAGGCAAACGTGCATCACATCTGTACAGAGTGTCCGGCTCAGCTGGTCAGCCTGCACGCACAAGGCAGTTTTTACGGCGCTCGGCTAAAACACCCTAAGCGGTGCGACACAGATCAAAAATGCATCAGTCCGCATGGAATGCCAGAAAGTGCTCGATCATTTAATCGTCGCATTTGATCAGCGGGTTGTGGCGGGCTGGCAACATGCGGGCGGGCAATGAGCGGGCGAGCGCGCATCTTTCCGATGCAACAATGCTTGTCTGCTCGCATGGAAAGGCATTGTCCGGGCTGCCGTCTCAGCACACTATCGCCTAGGTGCCAGACTCCGCGGCTTACCTTTACTTGAACCAATGGGATGCTTTTTGGATCTTGTGTATGCATGACTGATGGAGTCGTCTCAGCTGGGTTCCGGCTCCCGTGTCGATCCTACGAAAGAACGATCGCAATCTACATGCGAATCAGAATCCTCCGAGGTTAATGTTGAACACACAAGGGCACAGCCGGTGTCTGTATCGAGCGGGCATCGCAAGCGTACTGTTGCGAGGCACGAACCATGTTGCAGGCAAATATTTAGCCCTCCAGTTCACGGACACTGAACGCCTTTAGAGGCTCATAAGTTTCATCCTATTGTAATGGATCACGTGCAAGGACGGATTGCGTCGACGACTGTCGGCAAGAGGCGAGCAACGGCTGGCGTCGGGTGCCAATGCGTGCGGAGGGAAGGACAATAAAAATGATGGTGGACGCGAAACGATAGACCCCAAGGAGGACCGACGGACGACGTGTGGTGAAGGATCGCGCAGACCAGAGGTCACAGGGACCGTCAAGTGATCTTACAAGATCGCAGAGGGCAGACGGCCGGGAGGCCGCAAGGAAAGCAACAGGACGGAGAGCGTCAGTTGGAGATTTGCCTGGAGAGGCACAGGTAAGAAGCGAGCTTCCAGAGGCGAACACGAGCAAGAGCTCGAGACAGACAAGCACCGCAATCCAGAAAAGGGTAAATAAAAAGAAAGTAGGGGGTGACCCCGGCGACGAGGGTCCAGGTGGACCTCGGACTGCCAACCAGGTGTTGAAGTGCCAGTCAACCGCGAGCGGCTGGGCTATACAGGGACCGCCCGGATTGGGAATCACTAAACTATGATCTCTATCATCTTGTATCAGCGAATATCGGGTCATGTTTAGTATCCAAAAAAATCATTAATCACTGAATCGTATCATTTGACGACACAAAATTATTCTACGTGTTCCAGCCTATCCAAACGGTACAGTGCGATCATCCCCATTTGTGTCTGATCGCTCCAGCGAAATTGACTGCCAATTCGAAACAGAGTGCCCATGGCCCAAGCGTCTGGTTTCCCCCCTTGGGGGTATACCATCGTGTCTCTTGAGCTGACTCCAGCGACAGTCCAGGCGTTACTGGAGGCTGCCGAGAAGGCTCCTTTCTCCCCCGTGTTCCTCGATCTATCAGGAACAATGGACGCATACAGATCGCAGTCATTCTTTGATGATCTCGATGCAGGTGTCGCGCAGGCGGACGAGCACCTGCGCGACGTAGCATCGTGCATCCACAAGGACTACGAACCACAGGCATACTCTTTTTTGAAGTCAATTCCTGGAGGACAAGACCAAGAGACCCACCAGGATTACCCGCCCGCTAACATTAAAGCGGTGCAAAAACGCTATCCCGGATGCGTTCCAGCGAGTATGATTCTTGCCCTTCAGCAAGAAACTCGACTGAAGGTCTTCGCGGGGTGCTTCCTGAAACCAGACGAAGAACATGCGCGGATTCTAACCATTCCGGTTGGATTTGCGCTTATTTTTCGCGGTGACCTCTTCCACTGTGGGGTTGCATACGACGAAACCAACTACCGAGTGCACAGCTATCTGACGCTGAAGCACGTGCCGACTGTTCCAGACAAGGTCTCCGGGACCAAGGACGCGTTCGAGTGCGAGTGGTGCGGTACACTCACCCTGTCGTCCAACCAGATGCGCCAGCATCGTTTTTTCTGCGACCTAAATCCAGAGGGACCAGAACGGAAGAAGCAGAAGCGCGCGCGCCAGAATGCGAGAGGTGATTTCTTTTGCGACATATGCGGAGCGCACTTCACCGTGGCAAGCAGCCTGCGCTCGCATCGCCGTCGTTACCAGCAAGTGACTTAGGTTTCCGTCGCGTAATTACGATTAAATAGTATTTAATCGTAATCCATTCTGTACTGTCTAATTTTATTTTGACTATTAGCTATTGTTTCTCTGTGTACTGAGAAACGTTGGCGATGCATCACCAAACGTTAGTGACGCGTCGCCAACGTTTCACAGTGCATCGCCAACGTATAGAATTGTAATTTTCATATAATTATTGTCAAATAATGGATGGAGTTGTTCGGCTGAACTCGCGCGAATCATTAGGCAAAAACGCCCTCTCTAACATCGCGCTGATCGGAAAATGCTGGGGGTGGGCGGTGTTCCTGCGCATCTAGCACTGATACGGCCTGTGTCTACTTTGAACCAGCTTTGAACCATCTTCTCGCTGATGGGTCGCGGTTTGACAATGGCACGTTTTGCTCGCTTGTTAATCGCTTCACTAGACCTCTTGGCTCTATACATACTGATCGAGGTGAAATCGAGCGCCATTAGATGGTAGCAGGCATTGACGAACGCTGTGAGTTTATGAGAGTCATCAAGACTCGTGCAGGAACAGTAGATTGATGCCCCATGAAACGAATAGTGCTCCCGCATTTGGCGCGGCAATCAGCTCCCGCTGCTCGCCGTCACGCGCCGGCTGCATGTGGGCGCCAGATATGCGTTGCTCGTCTGCAGCCGGGTATGGTAGATTAATGATTCTGCGATAATGTGGTGCCGCGCACAGCAGTTTCGAGACTATCGCTTTGACGTTTATTCTAGCAGAGTCAGATGTGTGTTACTGCCGCGCCTGGCTAAATAGTCAACTGGAGAGGCAAAGAGCGATCACACAGCAACTGATAATGCCACGGCCACACATGCAGAACACGCATCGAAGGACGAGCACGCCGACGATGACGGTCAGTAGGCGGTGGGAGGGATGGTGCCGATGTCTCGACAGTCCCACCATTGAGCTCTAGACGGTGAATTTGGTCTCATCTACACCTCGAAATGGCACGCGCCAGGGGTTATCCTGTAACCGGGCGAGGCTTACGCTCAGTTACTGGCTTACACTAGCGCGTGTAAGGAAGCGTATACAGATTTGTATACAAACTGTACAGTTCACTGTACAGTTCAATACAAATGAACGGAAGTCTGTGCTAGTGTCCAAAA
>JAADXC010000214.1:0-43164 GCA_023336425.1 Phytopythium cucurbitacearum (nom. inval.)
CTGTTGAAGCCGACTTCGCCATTGTCACTCCTCGGCCGGGTGGTGACCATGTTGAATTGCAAGTGTAGGAAGGCGTTAATGGTAGGCACGTGCTTGATGTGTGCTAGTATCTCGTACAACGTGCTCCCGTTGATCGGTATATAGTCAGTCGTGTAGGTAGTCGAGAGTGGGAGTAGCGAGTAGAGTTTCATTCCTTTTGCTCGTGGTCGTAGGCTCACGTAATCCTCTAGGGATACCAGCATATCGTAAGTCTTGCTCAAGAAGTGGGCGAGATTGTCCCGAATCATTGGCTTCGTGGGTACGATGCCCAGCCACTGCTGGAGCTGACGCTCCACAGGGTCGGTTGTATCGTCCCACTCGCCCCATATTCTTGTCGTCTGGCCGGGTCCGGACCCGGTAGCAGCTCTCGAGCAGTCTCGTCGTCTCCCTCCGAGGGAGCTGAGATTGCCCCGGGCCACGGAATCTAAAGCGGATGTACTGTCGGAGTCAGCGTTTAAATTCCTGGATAATCATGGTCTTCGAGTTGACGGCCATTTGTTTTGCCAGTTCTTTAATCACTGAGCCATAGTTAATCAGCTCAACGGATGAATAGCCTTGAACTTGCTCTCTGGCTTCCCAGTATTCCACCAGTGTATCGTGAAGATAAGGGGAAAATGGTCGTGGTGAGTGGCGGTCTCTCGTTCTGCCGCAAAGATGACACCAGGCAGTCATAGAAGAAAGTGTTGGTGAGGGCAGGCATATCGCCTCCCATGGCCAGGCATCGCCGGACGTGCAGGTTGGCGATGTGCATGCCCTCGAGACAAACTTGCTTGATAATGATACATGTTCGCTTAATCTGCTCCACCAGCGGTGGAAGGCTGCATGTTGTGGAAAGCTTGGACAGAACACTCGAATACTTGCGTTCGGTCACTTGGTGTAGCAGAAAAACCTGTATCTATCAATGTGGGATTATGCCAACTGCATGCGGCGACGGCCGGCATCGCGGGTGTAGCTGTCTGTCCACGAGCTGCAGGCGATCGTTCGAGGGTGGTGCTTGTGTCTGGAGCGCAGTGCTTTCTTCGTTGAGATGGTGTCTTGAGCTTGGGTATTTCCCGCCAAAAGCGACTTGCACATTTGCCCCTTGTTTCGGCCAATGGAATATCGTGGATTGCATTACGACCAATCAAATTTGTCACTAGAACTTCAAGGATGCAGAGTCCATCATGATTGGCCAACTATCAAATTGTTTGGCACACATTTCAGCCAATAAATGCATCATAGCTGTCTTTTGGGCCATCGGCACGACCGATGATCGGACGAGAGGCGCAGCTCGAGGAGCTCGAGCGCGTCGCCGGCCTCGGCGAGTCACCAACAGCCGAGACGCCAGTGCCGCTCGTGGTCGTGTATGGCGGCGCGTCGGCCGGCAAGAGCGCGGGCGTGGGTCTGGCGCTGCGACGACGCGCGAGCTCTTTCGCGCTTGTAGACTGCGCCACCGTTTTCTCGGCCGCCGACTTGTACCGCGAGGCTCTCGCGCAGCTGTACGCACACGCGGCCGCCACAAGCAACGACAATGAGGAGGATGAAGAGGAGGAAGCAGTCACTGTGACAGACAGCGACGGCAATTATGGGTCGCTCAACTTCTTGTCGTTCGTCAAGGCGCTCGGTGTGTTTATGAGCTCCACCGACAGAGCGAACAGGTCAAGGAGCCGTCCTCGCGTGCTGCACCTGGCGCTCGACCACGTCGATAAGTTGCTAGACCGCGGTCTCGGGGCGTTGCTGCCTTGCGTCTTTGCCATCAACGACCAGCTCGGCTACCTCCACGTACGCACATCTCGCTCATGATGACTGGTTAACATGGCGCTGATCTGATGGCTACAGATGTTCGAGACCGCACCACCGTGGCAAACGTGCGTGCTGCTGCTCACGCGCGGACTCTCGCTCGAGTTTGATCGCCTCGTGGCGCCATGCTTTCCAGCCTACGTCAACTTCCCGCCCTACTCGCCTGGTATTGATTCTTCATATCCTCGATCGACACCAGCGTGCGACTAACCTGGATCACTTGCTGAGCAGACCAGATCGCAGCCATCCTCGTCGAACAACTCGCACTCCAGCGCGTGGCGCGCGCGTTCCGTCGATGGACAGTGCATCTCTACGGTCTACTCCCGCCGTCTCCGCAAGGGGACTGGCTCGAGTTCCGCGCTACGCTCGTGACGCTATTGCCCGACTTCCTCGAGCAAATCGAAGCACTCGAAGCAGTTTTGGATCCCGCGCCATCCACGCCAGCAGCAGCGGGCTCCTCGCCACGGACGCCGCGCTCGCCGCTCGCCAACAACAAAACGCGGAAGCTCTCGCGAGACACGGCGAACCGAGTTGAGGCACTGCTCAAGTCTCGGCGGCGTCATCTGTTTGGCTTTGACGCTCAGGGAAGTGGCTCGTCGGACCTGCACGCCACCACCACGCTCAGCCGGCGCTGCTTGCTGCTCGTGGTCGCAGGGTACCTCGCATCCTTCAACCCACAGGACACGGACGTGAAGTTCCTGTCGTCTGCGGGCGGTCCGCGCCGCAAGAAGCGCCGCTCCAAGCAAGACGAAAATGGTGGAGCCAGCACCAACGTGGCCAACTCTGGTGCCGCGCCAGCCAACCAGCGACTCATTGGCCCGCGCATCTTCACGCTGCAGCGGCTGCTCGCCATCTACCTCAACCTGCGAGCCGAGGCTGAAGCAGGAATCGCTGACGACGAGACTGGAGAGGGGATCGTCGACCAACCGGAGACGCGCGAAGACATTTTCACCCATGTGAGTGCTTCATCGCTCGTTGCTTCTTACCAACCCAGCTGATCGGACTGACGGGTGTGTTCGTGGCAGCTCGCGACGCTCGTGCGTATGCAACTGTTCCAGCGCACATCGCCGCCCGCCGTGCTCGATAACATCAAGTTTCGCTGCCTCGCCGACTGGAGGTTCGTGCAAGAGACGGCCTCGCGACTCCGCTTCCCGATCGAGTCGTATCTGTATACGGGCACATAACTCGCAACCAGACACTTCCACACAGCACTCTTCTCTCCGCTGCATTTGGGATGATCATATACAAACCTACGAGCGGTTCCAATAGATAGAGACGACAAGCAGCTGACAACCACAACGCCGCCCGAAGCTTAGAGCAAGCGAATTGTTCGCGTCGGCATATCAGTCGCCGTCAGCAGCTCGTCCAACTGGGCGTTGGCGTCGCACAGGAACGGATGTGCGAGCGCCTCGTGAGGCGTTATTCGCTTCGTCGGATCTCTTTCCATCATGAGGGTGATCTGCTCAACACGGACCGAGTCAGTGCCACGCTTAACGCAACAAACAAACACACAAGCATAATGCGCGTACCAGATCCTTGGCTTCGTCCGAAATGGTTGACCACTCGGGTTCCTCGAACTCGTACTCGACTCGCTTGTTCATCTGGATGAGCTCCTCGTCGTTCACGCCGAAGAACGGCTCGTACCCGCACAGCATTGTGTACGCGACGACACCGACAGAGAACATGTCGACGCTGCTCGGGTAAGCCTCGCCCTTACCCGCTTCCAGAATCTCTGGCGCAACAAAACCTGGCGTGCCACATCTACCATCCAAGAAATGTGATACCGTGAGTAAACCATGCAACAAATGGTTATGCAACCCACAAGAAGGAGAAACTTACCGGCCCTTGAGCGTGCCATCGTCCTGGATGAAAGCGGCCATCCCAAAGTCAGCCATCTTGATGACCGAGAACGTCCTCCCCTTGACCGTCACGTTGCAGTCGAGAGCCAGGTTGGACAGCTTCACGTCGCGGTGTGCCACGCCGTTCTCGAGGCAATACGCGACGGCGCGCACGAGGCTAGCGACGAGACGGGACGCCTTCGTTTCTTCTATCGCGCTGTTCGTAGCGATCTCTTCGTGCAAGTCTCCGTTCTTCATCAGCTCGAGTTCCATAACGAGCAGATCGCGAGTTTCAAATAATGATTGCAGTCGGATGACCGGACAATACGATGTGCCAGCGCGCGCCGTCAGGAGACTCTGCGTCAGGATCTCGCGAATCACGGTGTCGTCACGCTCCGTCTCTTGAGCGACCAGGTCCCAGAACACGTTCTTGTCGATGATTTTGAGCGCACAATCCAACGAACCCGATGCTGACGTCGATCCAGGCAACAGTCGCCTCCGAGCGCGACGAACAATAGAGAACCGGCCCTTACCGAGCTCGTAACTGTTCGGGGACGACGTCGGCGAGCTCGGCGCCAAGTCGAACAAGTCGTCCAGGTTGAGTTTGATCGCTCGGGTCAGCTCCCGGCGCCAGATATCGGCGTCCTTGGGCGAGTCAAACCGCAGCCACACCTCGTTCTTCGGCGAGTTCGGTGCTGACTGGCGAGGGTACTTGAGCGCAAACTCGACGGTCGACCGCTGCTGGAGGTGCACCGAGCCTTCAAACACGTTCGCATGGCCGATGGGTCGGCAATCTGGCGCATCGCTCGTGTACTCCCACAGGTTGTTGCGGTACAGCGACAGGAACCGCTTGCTCCACTGCTGGCCAGGTTCCTTGATGTGTGCCCACCCGCTCACATCGCATATCTTCTCGCCGTCTGGGTTCTCGAGGCTTCCACCGCGAGGGTTCTTGCTCGACTTGAGCGCCTCGAACACATCGAGCGGCAAGTCGGTCGCCAGGCATGCCAGCAGCCACGAAGCCGAGTCCCACGCGTGCTCTCCGCTCTCCGGGGACGGGAGCTCGAGCAGCACGGGGATGGTGTCATCGTCGAAAGCGGCGTCCGCGTCTTCCACGATCGCTGGGATCCCGAACGATAACCGCCGAGCCTTCTTGCTCTCAGGAGCTCCGCCCTTGAACGCTCCGAAGAAGTTGCCGCCGCCGCGAACGCTCACTTCATCTCCGAGGAACGCGTGCGTGCTGTTGGCGAGGTTGTTGTTGTGGATGGTCGTGAAGCACTTGCGCAGCACCGTGTCGATGCCGCCGCCACTGCTCGGAACGCTGCCAGCGCCGAGTCCTCGGCCGGGCGTCTGCGGAGGCAGCGAGTTGTTCAGCAGCGGACAGTCGATCGTGATGTGGTTGCCGTTGCAGTTGGCGCACAGCGCGTTCTTCTTGCGACTGTTGGTGCGCGGCAGGCCGTGAGGGAACATAGGCGACGTCGGCGGATTGTCGGCAAAGTCGGAAGGCAGCGCAGCATCGAAGCCGGTCGCCGACAGTCCTCGCTCGCTGTCGAACGACAGAGCGTGCTGGCGGTGACGACCAGCGACAGCCACGGCCGCCGCGACCACCTCTGCGTCGCCAGCAGCGCGGAGCTGCTCGGGCCGCTCGTCCTCCTCATCCGAATCGTAGGACGCGATCGAGTCGGCCGTGCCGAGCGAGTCGCGCCGGTCGATGTTGTGCACGCTGCGGTTGCCAAAGCAGGCCAAGGTGAATGAGCAACTCGGTCCAATTGCGCAAACGGGAACCAGAACGAGCGGCGCATCCTCCCCCATCTCCTCCTCGCACAGGAATCGGATCGCAACGCCGATAGACACGCAAGCGCTCTTAACAGCAGTACATACCTGATGTCGTCCTCGCTGTGGAAGCTGTTCTCCATGAGCTTCTGCAGCAGCATGTCCATCTGCAGTTCCCACGGCTTGGTCGGCCGCGGTGTCGCCGCAGCGTCGGACTCGGCGCTCGCAGTCGCAGCCTCCGCGACTGGCGCCGGCTTCTTGAGCGACGGACGGCCGCCGCTCGAGCAGTCGCTGTCATCGCTCACGGCCGTGGCCGCGGAGCTGTTGTGCTGGCTCACGCCCTCGCGCTCGGACCCGTTGCGGCTCAGCTGTCGCATTTAGCATCACACCAACAACATCAGCCATGCATAACCAGACACTATCACCAATTATTGGACTGACCGCCTTGCCGTGCCGGATCTTGACGGCCGTGTGCGTGGCGAGGTTGCCCTTCTTGTGGATGAGCTTGAAGCAGCTCACGCAGTAGGCGTCGTGGCAGCACCCGTTGCAGCTCAGGCTCGCGTGGTGCAGCTCGCAGTACACGCACCGCGCGTTCGCGTACGGGTCACCCGCCTCCGCGTCCTGCGCGTCGCCTCCGTCGTACGAGCGGCGCGGTCCGCCCAGCGCCGGCGGCGACGGTGGCAGTGACCCATGGCGTCGCTGCATGAACCAGACCCGCCAGCTGGCGTTCTCGAGCCGCGTCGCCTCGCTCACGAAGCGCTTCATGGTCGAGAACGACTGCCACGACTGCTTGGCGACGGCCTCGAAGCCGGCGTCGCTCATGGTCGCCCGCGGTCAGTCGATGCGTCGATTCGGGACTGATACTGGAAACTGGGCCGGTGCTAGACTGGCACTGGTCGGTCGGGTCGGGTCGGCCGAGAGAATAAAAGATCACGCGCGCCGCCAGCGTTTGTGGCCGCCACTGCGCATCACCGGCTCGCCGTTGGCCCGCCGCGTCGGTTCTTTTTCGGCTGGGTCGTGAGCCGCCTGCGCTGCCTGTTCTGCTGTTTGTTCCACGCCGGCCACCTTGGTATTTTTGTGGTGTGGGTTATCATGGCGGACGTGAGGCGGGGGTGAACTTAGCCGAGCCGCGCGGGTGGTCGGTGAAACGGGGACGGGTTCAGCAAAGAACGGACGAGTCGCAAAGTTCGCGGAAAGATAAGTAGATTTCGATGTCGCATACCGCATCACTTACCGCACACTCGTAAAGTGTACACAATGCCGTCCTGTCAAGCTGCAGTACAAAATACTTTTGTGCAACACGGTGCTGAGATGGCAATCTATCTTCCTACACCTCATCAATTACTGATTGGCTCCCGACTAACCCATCCTCCTCAAAATTGGAAAGAAACCTAACCGCCTGAACACAATTCTGTGTTGACCCAGCTAAATTGGGCGCCAATTCGCCACGCTTGCTCCAGAAATACAGCCACACACGAAAGTGTTCTCTCTCCACACACCCTTTTGCAGCACGAGTCGGTTTTGGTGGAATTGTGATCTCCGCAACGCATCGGTTTCAGCGAGAGCACAAACAAACTGCAGCTTCAGAAACTCACCGTTTCGCTCGCCTGCTCGTTTTGTTCAGTTCTGCAGTGGTGCGAACCCATTCCCGCCAGTTTATAGGGCCAACGGCGGGACAGGGCTCGATCCTGCTCTCTCCAGACAAAACGGAGATGGGACCTCTGCCGCGCGTACCGTCAGCACCCGGGTAAAGTTCACCCACATACATGGCCGTAACCTATTCGCGGCGACGGTACCACCCACTTGGCGCCAAAAAAGCGAGATCAATCCAATTCCAATGGGCGGCGGCGGCAAGAAGAAGAACGGCGGCAAGAAGCCCACGGCGGCTGTCAAGGCCGCGACATCTCGCAGCGGACTGCCCTCTCGTGGTAGCGTCAATGCCGCGCCTTTCGACGCAGTGGTGCCGCCGCTGCTGCAGTTCGAGCGGCCGCCCATGGAGCTCGACGCGGTGGACCTGCACGCCGGCATGATCCTGCGCGTGCCGGACTTCCTCACGGCCCGCGAGTGCGCGCGTGTGCGGCAGTTCGCGGACGACGAGGGCTTCGCGCGGGTCACGCAGCGCGCGTCCAAGTACTACGCGTTCCGCGACAACGACCGGCTGCTGCTGCGCATGACGGCGTTCGCCGAGCTGCTGTGGACGCGACTGCGGCCGCTCGTGCCGCCCGAGTACGAAGGCATGCACGCCGTCGGACTTAACCCGGCCGTGCGCTTCTACCGGTACAACGTCGGCCAGCGGTTCGGCTGCCACGTGGACCAGAGCGACGTGGACCCGGTGACGGGCTTCCACAGCCGCTTCACGGTGCTCGTGTACCTGAACGACGCCGGCGACTCGGAGCTGCAGGGCGGCGAGACCATCTTCTACGGCAACGAGCGGGACGCGCAGCGCGGCGCCGGTGGCCGCCAGCTGGACGTGGCGCTCAAGGTGTCGCCCGAGACTGGCGCCGCGCTGGTGCACGGCCATGGCGACCGCTGTCTGCTGCACGAAGGTGCGGAGGTGACTCGCGGCGCCAAGTACCTGCTTCGCTCGGACGTCATGTACTCGCCCATCAAACCGCGAAACTAGACCCGTGGATTGATTGTTAAATTGTTTTTTTTGTTTATTGACCATAATGAGATGTCGATGATCTAGAGACACAAGCATCATGACGGTGCCGAAGCATTAGGCGTCGGTGAGCGCCGCGACGCCAGGAAGCACCTTGCCCTCGAGCAGCTCGAGGCTGGCGCCGCCGCCCGTCGAGATGTGGCTCATCTTGGACGCGAGGCCCGCCTGCTCGACGGCCGCCACCGAGTCGCCGCCGCCCACGATCGTCGTTGCGCCGCGCGCCGTGCACTCGGCGAGCACCTTGGCGACGCCCGTCGTGCCGGCGGCGAACTTGGGGAACTCGAACACGCCCATCGGCCCGTTCCACACGACCGTGCGGCACTCGCGCAGCTCGTCGGCGAACTGCGCCTGCGACTTGGGGCCGATGTCGAGGCCGAGCCACTCGGACGGGATGGCGTCCACGCTGACCGTCTTGGCGTTCGCGTCGGCCTCGAACTTGTCGGCCACGACCACGTCCGACGGCAGCAGGATCTTGACCCCACGCGCCGCAGCCTCGTCCAGGATCTCCTTGGCGAGCGCGACCTTGTCCTCCTCGATGATGGACTTGCCGACGTCCAGGCCCTGCGCCTTGTAGAAGGTGAAGATCATGCCGCCGCCGATCAAAATCTTGTCGCACTTGGACAGCAGCGACTTGAGCACGGGGATCTTGGTCGAGACCTTGGCGCCGCCGATGACTGCGCCGAGCGGCCGCACGGGGGCGTCCACCGCGCCGGACAGGTACTTGAGCTCCTTCTCCATGAGGAACCCGCCGACGCTCGTCGGGATGAACTTGGTGACGCCCGCGGTGGACGCGTGCGCGCGGTGGGCCGTGCCGAACGCGTCATTCACGTACACGTTGGCGCCGTGCGCGAGCTGCTGCGCGAACGCGGCGTCGTTCTTGGTCTCCTGCTTGTAGAAGCGCACGTTCTCGAGCAGCACGATCTCGCCGTCCGCGAGCGCGTCGATCTCGGCGTCCACGCGGTCGCCGATGCAGTCGTCCAGCTTCTTGACGGGCGTGTCCAGCAGCTCGGCGAGCCGCGCGGCCACCGGCGTGAGCCGCATGCCCTCATTCACCTGGCCGTCCGGACGGCCCAGGTGCGAGCACAGCACGGTGCGCGCGCCGTGCGCCTGCAGCAAACGCAGTGTCGGCAGCACAGCGCGGATCCGCGTGTCGTCCGTGATGGTCAGCGGCGAGTGGTTCTTCTTGAACGGCACGTTCAGGTCGGCGCGCACCAGCACGCGCGCTCCCTTGAGGCTCTGGCGTGCCGCGAGTTGCTCGAGGGATAGCTTGGCGGCCGCCGCGCTCATGAGCCGCGCGGCCACCGGACCGCCGAACGGCGCGCCAGCGGGCGACAGGTGCGCGGCGACGCGGCGCAGACGCAGCATATTGGGATGCAGATGGGGAAGCAGGAACTGGGCGGGCAGGCGGCTTGGCTTGAGCGCACCGAGGATCGTCGGGAAGTGGCAATCGACGGGCGGCCGCTTGGGGTCGACAGTCGACTTTGCTTGCTGGCTGGCCCAAGCAGAAAAGATATGCCAACGAAACTGTGTTACTCGATATCAAGGTTAAATAGAATGGTATAATAGAGGATATAAAACAGTGAGTGCAGTCTGACAAGACCTCTAGAAGCGTATGCAAAGCATGCAGGCAACGCTCTGCTCCGTGTCTCTTGCAACCGCAGTCAACAATTTAGCGAGTGCTGACAGTAGTTGAGCACGTACCGTGACATTCCGGACAAAGTGCGACTTGCCGCATCCGCCGAGCCATTCCCGCCGCCAACATTGGCTCGCCGCGCTTCCCATCAGCTCGGCGCGACCGCGAGGAACGCCGCTCGGCCCCCCGCGAGCTTCCCCTGCAGCTCGCCGCGACGGGAGAACCTTCCCACGAGCCTGCACAGGCCGCTAGCACCAGTCGCCGCCCTCGCCTCCCGCCACTATGAGCAGTGACGCCGACAAAGCGGCGGCAGTTGCCGCCGACGCCGAGCTGTCCCTGCCGGAGGAGCCGACACTGCAGTTCCGTGAGCTGCACCGCGAGCTCCGCGCGTTCGCGGGCCAAACCATGGACGACGACGCCGTGCCTCGCTTCATGACGGCGCTGCTGGCGGCGGCTCCCGCGCTCCGGTCGCGCGAGGTGTTCGCCGCGCCGTCCCCAAGCGAGCGAGCCGCGCTGCAGGCCAACCGCGCGACCGTCGCGGGGAAGAGCGTGGACGTGTCGCCGCTCATCCAGCAGGAGATCGTCAAGCTCAGCGACGAGTTCCGCGCGCGAGAGAGCGCGTGCTTCGCCGCTTGGTTCCTCGCGAGCGACGCCAAGCTGCGCGGCGGACTGGAGCGCGCCGACCAGCTCGCGCCGGGCGACGTGACGTCGTCGATCCCGGCGGCCGCGCGCCACATCCTCGTGTCCGAGGCCGAGTTCCGGCTGCAGCTGCTCAAGGACCTGATGCGCGTGCGGTTCAACGACGAGGTCGCGGTCGCCATGGACCGCAAGAGGCGACAGTTCCTCGTGACGTTCACCAACCAGTTGCTGACCGACGGGCTCATCGACGCGCTCGCGGATCTGCTCGAGACGCAGCTGCCGGCGCTGCCAGCGACGTCCACGCTCGAGCAGGCCGCGGGCTACTGGCACTGTCTGGTGGCCGACGTGCTGGCGCTGGTGGCGTCGAGCGCGCGCGTCCTGCCGAGCGAAGTTGCTCGGCTCGCGCGTCTGCTTCGCGCGCTCTGCTCCCGCCTGCACGCCGCGGTGGCGCGCGTATCGCCGCACATTGTGAATCTCTCGTCGCTCGCGCAGCTGCTGGCAGAGCACCAGCAGCGGCAGCACGACAATTCGTCGCTGTCGCCGCAGGGTGCCGTCAAGCAGGTGTCGTGTCTGCTGCGCGCGATCGCGACGCTCCAGGTCACGCTGTCTGCCGTGCTGCTTCAGGTGTGTTTGGGCATCTTTTGAGCCTGCCTCTCCTATTCTGATTGTACTGATAACTTGTGTGTGTGTGCCTGCTCTATTAGACGACGGCGAAAATGGATCGCGAGACTGGAGAACTCGTGTCTGGACGCGCTGTGAACGCCGCGGGTGGAGCCGAACACACGGCTGTTGTCAAGGAGCTCCACTCTTTGTTGTTTGTTGAGGTGTGGGAGCACCAGCAGTCGTTGCAGAGCGTCGCCATGCTTGGGTGGGCGGGGTTCCTCGCAAGCGGTACCGGTTCGACAACCACGGGTGCCGTCGCCTCGTTTGCCGAGGCTGACAGCGCCGACCAGGTCGTGAAGAAGGCCGTTGAGGGTCGCGCGTTCAAGACCATGGTCGACGTGCTGCTCAAGTATCTTCCTGACCGCCAGCACGACGCACTCGTGTATGCCGTGTTCGAGCGCAACTTGGAGCTGCTTCTGCTCACGTATGCGTCTAAGCTCATGATCGACGTGCCAACCGTCGCTGACAAGGCGGCTCTGGCGGCTATGCAGACCGAGACGAGCGGTGAGGTTTCGGCTTGGACGGGTGACTGTCTCGAAGATATCATCGAGTTCGCGACCGCACTGTGCGCTCAACACCCTCGCTTCGCGCGCTCGTTCTGGCACGCGCCTACGGATGAGTTCCACCCACTTGCAGGTGGTGCCAATGAAGGCGACCACAGCGACGACGATGGTGATGGATCAAGCGACCGGAACAGCCGCACACTGTCGTGCTACGCTTTCCTGGTGGCGTGTCGTGATGCTGCATTCAAGAACCCGGCGTGCCTCGCGGCGTATTTGCGACTCGTGGCGACTGCTGCTCGTGGTGGTCGCGAGTGTGCTCAGCACGCGTTCCACCACATTAAGCAGAACCCGGCGCAGCTGAGCTGGGACCACTTCTTTGACGTCATGGCCAAGTACCAACGACTTCTGCTCGAGGCGGAGAAACCGCTGTTGGGTGCCATGTCGCCTATTGGGACACCAATGGACGCGAGCGCTGCTGGTCGAAGCAGTGCCGTCCCTGGCCCACGGTTCATCCGTCCGAAGGAGCTGGAAGCGCTTGAGGCAATTCAGCGCGTGATCCAAGCTGTGATCGACGACTCCCAGCTGGCGTTGCTCTTCTTCCACAACCACGACTGGGCTCCTATCTCGACATTCGTGGCATTCCTTCAGTCGCGCATCCCAAGTTCGTTGAAGGGTGCGCTGATGAAGACTCTCGCAGGGTTTGCACGCGTGCCCGAGCTCGCGCCGTTTGTGTGGCGCGAGGTGGACGCGCTGCAAATTTTGCGCACCACTGGGGACACATCGGGGTATGGCCCGCAGGACTTGGCGTACGAGCTTGAGCACTACGAGTCGCTGAGTCGGTCGTACCCAGCGACGCGAGGCTTTGTCACGCTGCTGCGCGAGCTGTTCGCGAGTCCGCAGGCTTGGACTGCATTCGAGGGGGATGGTCGTGTGGCTGCGATCCAGTTCTACTTTGAGTTCTTGGTTGAGCGCGTCTTCCTCAAGTTTGATCTCCGCAAGTACGAGCGCGAAGAGGAGAAGTGGGCGTTGGCGAGTGGGACTTTAGCCATTTTCAAGAAGATCCTGCGCAGTGCCTCGGCAGCTGCTAGCGCTGGTGATGCTAGTGCTTCGACAGCTGAAGGGAGCCTCGCGTATCAGCTGCTCGCGCGCTTTTTGTCGTCAAGTCCACTTCTCGACAAGCTCCTGGACATCGTGGCGGGCGATGGCGGTGTCGAGAACCTCGAGAATGCGTCAACGGATTTGCACCTTGAGCACGCTTTCTTTTACTGTTTGGACATCGTCAAGCGCGAGACTGAGGCCAAGCATGGGTCGCTCAATTTTGTCATCGACATTGCCAAGCGTCCAAGCGACACGTACCTGACCAAGACCCACGCGATTGCGGCGCTGCGCGAGCGCAGTGTGCAGCACGCACTCGAGATTCTTGTGCTTGTGCTCGAGGCCGACGCTCCGTTTGTCACCGCGGATCTCACGCGTCACACCACGCGGCGCCTCCAGGTCGAGCGACTCCACGCTATTCTGACCCGTCATCGGTCGGCGTTTGTCTCGATTGTCCAGTACGTCAAGTTCTCCAAGTCTCCCCGCATCCCGCACCTGTCGGCGGCAATTCTTCGCCTCATCAGTGAACGCATGGCTGGCCACGAACTCGTCGACCTGTTAGTGGACAGCGGTGCTGCTACGGACGTCACGACTGGCTACATGAACCAGCTGCTCAATGCCGTAGATGACGAGTTTTCGTTTCCGACAAAACCTGAATCGTCGGAGTCTGATGAGATGCCACCAGCACCAGACTCTGACGTGTCGGAGCTCGACATTTCGGTATCTCGAGCTCGGACAGCCCGCCACCGGAAGGCTCGCGACGAAGCTGGAATTGTCAGTCTCCTGGGGAGTCCTGACCACGATGATCTGGACGAGGAGGAGTCGCCACGGTCTTCGATTCGCTCGGCGATTCTGGATTTGGTGCTGGAGAACCTCGCCAAGCCTGCACCGAATGTCTCGCATCTGTTACTTGGCGTGCTAGACAATTCTTCCAGTGATGGCTCCGCGGGTCAGCTCTCGTCAGTTCTTGATGCGGTGCTGGCTCTCGTCAGCACAGCTGAGTTTGGTCTTGAGACTCCCGACCTCGCGCGCCGAAGCTACAAGCTGCTCCACTTGACGCTCACACAAGACTTCTCGTCGACTCCTGCGGTGGCTGCGCTTGAGCGGGAGGACTTTTTCGCGGCCCAACTTGCGCTTTTCGCAGGAGTGTACCGTGTTGGCGGTCGGCGCCGACGCACTGGAGCGGATATTGTTGCAGCGCTCGACATGCGAGGATGGTTCTTGAAGTCACTCGCCGTCTACCTACACATGGGGCTGCATCGCGAACCGCCTAACATGAAGGCGATGAATCGGATCATGAGCAAGTTGCTCTCGACTGGCACGGGCATCGCAGGCACTGGACAGCATGAGATGATGCTGCTTCAGCTCCTTGACGAAACATCGTTCCATCTCACTCCGCCACGCGTGCCTACGAACGAGCACGTCGTGGCTCTCGCCGAACAAAGCACGACTGCTGTGGGCCACGATGTGTACAAGTGGCTGCGTATCGATGTCGAGCGGTTCCTTGCGGCCCTGCAAGCACTCGATGTTGCGTCATCTGGCACCGCGTTCCTCAGCAGCAAGCGTCTGCGCGCTGGCACGACGACGTCCGTGTCGCCGTCAGGCGAACAATCGGAAATCGAGCAGTTCTTGGCGTGGGCGGTGCAGTGGAATGTGTTCTCGGAGCGCATCGCGGCTGAGAGCCACGCGCTCAACTCGCTTCGGGAACTCGTTGAAGTGGTTGTGGTTGACTATCTCGCACTTCCTGATGCCGAAGAGGGAGGTGCGACTCCTGCTATGTGGCAAGGACTCGACGCCGTCGGATCGAGCGAGGTGCGGCTTGAGCTTTCGAGCGGCATCGTAACGGCTGCTCTCGCGAAGATCACAGAGCGTGGTGGCGTTGCAGCGCAGTTGGTTGAGATCGTCGCTCAGCTCGCTCTGCTGGTGCTCTCGCCGCGTGGCAGCGGTGCGTCGCCGCCTGCTGAGCGGTTCGCCCGGCAGGATGCGGCACTCGTCGAGCTGATTCTTACCGCGATTGCCTCGAGCGCCGGTGCCACTGGAAACCCCGCGGCCGCCCGCAACTCTCGCTCACTGCTCTATTCGAGCCTCGTGAATGTGCTCCACCGTGCTGATCGTGGCAGCGACGAAAGTGATGAAGTCGTGGCGCTTCGCTTCCCGGTCGCGCCTCCGGCAGTGGTGGACTTGATGTGCCGCGATGCAAGCGATGGCGACGATCCGCTCGGTATGGCTCTAGCGCTTGCGGCGCTCGAGACACTGGTTGCAGCTGATACATCGTCGTCAGCTTCGTTGTTGGCGCTGTGCCGCGAGCGCGGATATCTGCTGCACTTTATCGGCGTGTTCAGCAAACTCATCGAGATGGACGCGATCGCGATGGCCCGTGGGGGCCCGGGTGCGAGTTCGACGATCAAGTCGAGTGCGGCGTTGCCTCCCGGTGTGGATGCTGCAACCCTCAGCACTATCTACGAGTGCTGCCTCTCGTTCTTTACTCGGGTCGCAGGGGCTCGCGACGGTGCTGCGGCTCTGGTCGAAGGCGGACTGCTGCGCATTTTGACGGATGCGCGCAACCTGCCGACACACCGCCCCAAGCCGCACTTGGTGCCTGGAATGATCAAGACGAACGCACCGTCTTTCCAGCGCCTCGCGGCAGTGTATGCGCGCAAGTGGCTGCCGGTGCTGCGACTTGTGACCGCGTGCTGCGCGGCGTTGCCCCAGCACCGCACCTTGGCGACGCAGGTACTGGGCTTGATTGGTCGCCACAGCAAGCTGCTATCGTCGGCTCTCAAGACTGTCGACGACCCAGCGGCGGCGCGCCACATGGACCTGACCCTGCTGCGCGAGCTCGCCTACGTGACATTCGTGCTCCGGTATGTGACGCCGTTCGCCGATCTGTGCACGCAAGCGCTGCCAGCGCCGAAGTGGGACAAGCTCGCACAGCTCATCCTCCGAGCTCTCATGTTGATCGGCAAGGCGCTCGTGCCGCGCGACGACGATGTGGGCGATGATGACCGGATGATCGATGACGACGAGCCGCAAACTGTTAATTGGTGGCGCAAGACCGCGCCGCGGACGTCGAGCGAGGTTCGCGAAGCCGCCATTGATCGCGGTTTGACTTGCCCCGAGTGTGAGGACAAGCTGAACGACGCTGCAATTTCCTCGAGTGCCGGTGGCTTGCTGCACCTGTCGCTGTTTGACGAGGAGAAGTTGTACACGTCGCGTATGATCGCGTGCAACGCCGCCGCCTTTTGCGCGAGCCGCATGACGGCAGGAGTTGGTCGACCACTGCTCGCTGCGACGCCAAAGCCTCGTGGGGCGACCTCGGGGTTCCCATCGCTCGCGGCCGGCACGGTGGACCCACGTGCGTTTGCGGCTGCCACGGACCCGCTGTGGGCTCGCGCGCCGACCATGAGCGAGGCCGCGGCACTCTTCGACGTGACGGTGGATTCTCTCCAGTCTAGCAAGCAGCTACTGGACTCCTTGGTCGAGGTTGCGAGTGAAGCCGAGTCTCCGGCGCAAGGCAAGCCCAAGCATCGGTGTGCTGCTGCGGCGCACGTGCGGCATGTGGTCGAGTACCACGTCGACAGCGCAGCGTTCGTGGCCGAGAACCTTCTCGTCACGCTCCTGCTGCACTTCCGACACTATTTGGAATCGGCGCCGACCGCTGAAGACGCCTCGGCGCTGCAGCCGACGCTCGTCAAGGTGCTCACGGTTGCCAACGACCTCGAGGTATGGTCCCGACTCTCTATCTGAATGGATGGATCTAACCCACGAACTAACCGACTTTTGTGTGCTGTTTTGCAATCTTTGTAGCGCGGCAACTCGTTCGTGCACACGGTTGCGCGCAAGCTGCGTGAGCTGGCGCTCGCCAAGGCGTAGCGCGTTCGTGTCGCATTCCTCCACCCAATTCAATAGCCTCACACACTTTGCTCTGACTCCGAGTGTTCCGATCGAACATCCTGCGGTTGATCTTCTGGGCAAGCCGGACGCTCGTGGAAGGACGCGCACCGCCCGTCTCGACGGCTGGCAATAGAGTGCAACACGACTGGCGTTAAGACTTCGGAGCGCATCGAACTCAGCGCAGCGCTGGCCCGAATGTCGTCTATCTGGCGACGCGCTGGTATCTTTTGCATTACGCTGGATCTGGCGAAGGTCGCTCGTCCGGAAAACAACAGGGTATAGCGAAGGCACTTGGTGCGAACGAATCGGCACGAGGTCCGCAACAGCCACGAACGTCTCTTGCGTTCATTGAGCGGCGGGTGAGGATTGCCACCCAGCCGGGCGTCGGGTGTTCGGTCGTCCCGAGTCCCTCAACCTTTACGCCACTCGGCGCTTTTCACATCTTTTGCCTCGCCACCACCTGGCGGTGGCATGACTTGATCTTGGTGGAGAGAGGTGGCGCTATACGCCGAATCCGGTAATTCACGCTGAGCTCATCTGTATAATTTCCCCTACCCGCGCTACTCTCTGTCTGATCACACGACGCTATCTCGCGTCTCTTGCCCCGCGAGGCAGGCTGTACCCTCATTTACGTGTCTCCACCAGGATCGCCACCCCTACTCCCGCCCCGATTACCGCTCGACGATCGTCCGAGCAGCCCGCAGGACGACAGCCGGTCCGGCTCGTTTCCCTGGCCGCTCCCCCAATTCCGCAACCTGGCAATTCCGCAATTGCCGCACCCGCATAAGCCGAGGAAGAGGAGCCAGCAAGGGTATCTCCTCGCCGGCACACTCCTCCCGCGCGCGATCATGGGCGACGGCGGCGGTGGCGGCGTGTCGGTCGGCACGCGGTGCTACGTGCCGGATGCGGCCGACGTGTGGCTGCCCGTGAGGGTCGAGTCGGTGGACGAGCGCGCGCGGCGGGCGGTCGTCACGATCCAGCACGACGACGACAGAGGCGAGGACGACGGCAAGGCCGCCGACCGGCGCGAGGTGGCGCTCGACGGCGACGACGCCGAGTTCCCGCTACAGAACCTCGGCGCGGCGCCGGGCGGCGTCGACAACCTCATCGCGCTCGACCACCTGCACGAGGCCGCCATCCTGCACCACCTGCGCGCGCGGTTCGCCGCCGAGCAGCCGTACACGTACACGGGGGACATTTGCGTGGCCGTGAACCCGTACCAGTGGCTCGACAAGCTGTACGCGCGCGACCTGCACGCGCGGTACCTGCGAGCGAAGAACACGGCCGATCTGCCTCCGCATGTCTACGCCGTGGCCGTCGCGGCGTACCGACACCTGAGCGAGTCGGGCCAGAGCCAGAGCGTGCTCGTCAGCGGCGAGTCTGGCGCGGGGAAGACCGAGACGACCAAGATCGTCATGGACAACCTCGCGACCATCGCGGCCGCTCGCGCCTCGGACCGCGACGCCGCGAGCCGGGAGGCCACGATCGCGCGCATCGTCGAGGTGAACCCGCTGCTCGAGTCGTTCGGCAACGCCACGACCAAGCGCAACGACAACTCGTCGCGGTTCGGCAAGTTCACGCAGCTCCAGTTCGACGCTCGCCGCGTGCTGTGCGGCGCGCAGTGCGAGACGTACCTGCTCGAGAAGACCCGCGTCGTGACGCAGGACCCTGGCGAGCGGAACTACCACATCTTCTACCAGCTGCTGCACGGTGCGACGCCCGACGAGAAGCAGGCGCTCGGACTCGACGCGGCCAACGGAGCCGGCGCGCCGACGTTCTCGTACCTGCGGCGCGACGCGGACGTCCACACGGACAAGGTCGTCGCTCGCGACGCCGCGAACCTGGCCAGCACCAAGCAGGCGCTCGGTCTTCTGGGTCTTGACGACAGCCATCAGAATGAGCTCTTCCAGGTCATCGCCGGCATTCTGCACCTCGGTGAGGCCGCGTTCGCGCCACATCCGCAGAACGACGAGGCCAGCAGTCTGGACCACGGCTCGGTCACGCTCTCGGGTCTGCTGCTCGGACTGGACGGCGCAAGTATGGACAAGGCGCTGTGCAACCGGACGATGCGCGTCGGCGGCGGCAGTGAGGTGTACGCGGTACCGCTCTTGCCTGAACAAGCTGCGGCCGGTCGCGACGCGCTCGCCAAGGCCGTGTACTCCAAGCTCTTCGACTGGATGGTCGCGCGCATCAATGCGGCTCTGCGTGCCGACGGCGAGGCGGGCAAGGCCGGCTACGGCACGATTGGCGTGCTGGACATCTTCGGCTTCGAGAGCTTCGTGCACAACTCGTTCGAGCAGCTGTGCATCAACTACGCGAACGAGAAGCTGCAGCAGAAGTTCACGCTCGACGTCTTCCGCGCCGTGCAGGACGAGTACACGCAGGAGGGGATCACGTGGGACCACATCGAGTACCCAGACAACTGCGCCGTGCTCGCGCTGATCGAGGGCAAGCTCGGTGTGCTCGCTCTGCTCAACGAGGAGACGGTGCGACCGAAGGGCAACGCCGAGGGGTTCGTGAGCAAGCTCGCGACCGCGTTCCGCAAGGACAAGCACCTGATCGAGTTCCCGCGGCTGTCGCGCACGCAGTTCGCCATCCACCACTACGCAGAGAAGGTCACGTACGAGGCGACCGGGTTCCTCGAGAAGCACAAGGACACTCTGCAGTCGGATCTGTCGGAGCTGATGCTTGCGAGCAGCGAGTCGTTCGTGCGCGAGCTGTTCACACCCAAGGAAGCTGCTTCTCCTAAGCCGCAGCCAGCGCGTCGGAAGTTCGGCGGTGGCGGCGACAGCTCGAATACCGTCGGTATGCAGTTCAAGACGTCCCTCGCGCAGCTCATGGAGACGATCACAGCCACCAATGTGCACTACATCCGGTGTATCAAGCCGAACCGGGTCAAGAGTCCACAGGAGTTCGATGCGCAGATGGTGGTGAGCCAACTGCGGTGCGCCGGCGTCATCGAGGCCGTCACGATCGCTCGCGCGGGGTACCCGAACCGCATGGCGCACGCCGCTTTCGTCGTCGAGTTCGACCTCTTTCTGACTGAAGCGCAGCGCGAGAGCGATGACCACGCGAAAAACTGCCAGGTGCTCGCGACTCAGTTCAAGCTCGCTAGCCCCGAGGAGTACCAGATGGGGAAGACCAAGATCTACCTGCAGAAGGGCGTGCTCGAGAAGCTCGAGCGAGCGCGTGCGCAGAAACTGTTCGCCTTCGCCGCGTGCATCCAGAGTCGCTGGCGCGGTATTCTCGCTCGCCGAGAGTACGCCGAGCGCCGAGCGGCTCTGTACGTGCTGCAGCGCCGTGCCAAGGTGTTTGTGGCTCGGCGCCGGTTCCAGAGGAAGCAGTGCGGCGCTCGTACCGTCCAGCGTGTGTGGCGTGGCCACCAAGGTCGCGAGCAGTGCCGTGCTCTTCGGCGAGAACGTGGCGCTCAACAGATCCAGCGCATGTGGCGTGGCAGCCGCGGGCGACGGATATTCCATGCTGTTCTGTGCCAGAGTCGCGCTCTCCGCATCCAGTGTGCAGTTCGTCAGCATCTTGCGCGCAAGACCCTCGCAGTTCGTCGCGTCGAGTTCGAAGCGGCTCAGGCGAAGCTCGCGGCGGAGGAGCGCGAGCGCCAGCAGCGACTTCGCGAGGAGCAGCGCAAGCGCGAGGAGGAGGCTCGGAAGCAGCGCCTGCTGCGCGAGAAGAGCGCGGTGGCCATCCAGAGAATCGTGCGCGGACGTTCGGGCCGACTCCTGTTCCGTCAGCTCGTGCTCGAGAAGGAGCAGCGGGAGCGCGAAGCGGAAGCCCGTCGCCAACGCTTGCTGCGCGAGAAGAGCGCTGTGTCCATCCAACGGTGCGTGCGCGGGTACTCTGGCCGTCGCCTGTTCCGCGAGTTGGTGCTTGAGAAGGAGCAACGCGAGCAACAACGTCGCGAGGAAGAAGCCGAGCGCGAGCGTCTGCGCATCCTCGAGGAGCAGCGCGCACTCGAGGAAGCGCGCCGCATCGCCGAGGAGGCTGAGCGCGAACGCGAGCGACAAGCCGAAGAGCGCCGACAGGCGGCTCTCCTGCGACGCGAACAGCGCGAGAAGGCGGCCGTCACGGTTCAACGGATGGCACGCGGACGGCTCGTTCGGCAGCAGTTCGCGAAGCTCAAGCTCGAGCACGAGAACGACACCCAGCACAACGAGGAGCTCGAGCGCGTACGCTTGGAGAACGAAGCGCTCAAGCGACAGCTCGAGCAGCTGCTTGACACCAACCACGAGCTCGAGTCGCTCGTGTCGGAGTGGACGTGCGAGCGCGACGTGCTCGTGGCATCCAACAACCTCCGCGAGCTCGAGCTGACGCAGCAGCTAACCGCGCAGAAGAAGCAACTCGACTCGGCCCGCCACGAGTACGCGACACTGTGTGACTACATGGAAAAGAACTCGGCGGGGTCGACCGAGCCGGAGGACCACTCGGACTCGTGCTCGGAGCCGAGCGACGTCGAGGAGGTCGCCGAGTGGAATGACCGCGGCTCGCTCGTGTCGACGACGCCGTCGTACTTTGACGGCGACCGGCCGTCCACCGACATTGGCCAGCTGCTTCGTCCGTCGGCCGCGTCGACCATCTCGTCGCGCGCGTCTCGCGTCGGCGCGTCGCTCATGGAGCGGCGCCAGGCCGCGTCCCGCACGTACCAGCGCGGCAAGCAGGAGGCGTCCAAGAAGTTGAGCGCGAGCGCGACAACCATCTCACGCGCGCGGCAGTGGGTCAACACGGCGCGCAAGAACAAGACGAGTCGCACGTCGAGGTCCACGCAGTTCTAGAGCGCGCGTGGGGAGTTTATTTACCTTCCATTTGGAGGAGCAATGTAATGTTCATTGAGTGATTCGGTCGCTGCCTCGATGTATGCAAGGACACAGCAGTATCACAGTGTCACAGGTTGCGGCGGTGGTGCATCCATGTCGGCTGCTTGTCGTCAGCCACGGAGGAGCAGGGATCAGCATTGTGCATTTGGCAGCAGACCTCATCTCCGACGCGCTTGTGATGCCAGGGTTCTGTTTGCTGGCAATGAACTCTGGAGGCCAACACTGCTCATTCAATGCCTCACCACTAAAAGACTCTCGTCAACCACTGTGCCGACTTCAAACCATGGCTGATGAGCGCAATGCAGCGCTGGCTTCGCAGGCAAGCAGCATCGCAAATGCGACGAGCTAGTTTCAGCACCTGCTATTAGTGTTCGTCGCTGCGAGCAGATATTCTGGTAGACGCTCGTTCTGAGAAATTGAGTTTGAGAAGAAGCAGAGCGAGCAGCTCTGTCGCGTGCAATCTGCCGAGCGCTCATTCCTGCTCATTCTCGAGTAGTGGACGGAATCAATAAAGCCGAGCAGGAGCTTGGACAGCAAAGCAAAAACACAGCGGCAAGCGGTGCTCATGCGGAGTGAGCAATCGGATACACAGGTCATGCACAGCGATGAGCTCGAGAGAGCACGTGTCGAGAACGAGTCGCTCCGGCTCCAGCTGGAGATGCTGCGCGAGACCAACCACGAGCTTGAGGCGCTCGTGTCCGACTGGCGATGCGAGCGCGACGTCCTCGTGGCGTCCAACAATCTCCGCGAGCTCGAGCTCACGCAGCAGGTGACCGCGAAGAAGACGCAGCTCGACTCGGTGCGAGAAGAGTACTTGATGCTGTGCGACTACATGGCGAAGTCGACCGACGACCTGGAAGACCAGTCGGACTCGGACTCGGACTCGACCGACGGCGAGGACGTCACCGGTTGGAACGACCGCGGCTCACTTGCATCGACGGTGCCGTCCAACCCCGACGGAGACCGATCGTCCACGATCCAAGTGTGCTGGTCAGTCGCGGCGACCTTGTCGTCACGCGCGTCGCGGGTCGGCGCGTCCTTCATGGAGCGTCGACGGTCGTCCCGGCGCGGTAACCAGGAGAGCAACTGCGAACCGAGGAGTCCGCCAAAGTCGACGGTGTTCTGAGGCGTGTCCGAGGGTTCTGTGCATCATCAAGAAGTGGAGTTATAATGTTCTTCTATGCACATTGCTAAAGTATCAACTCGCTTGAAGTGCTGATTATCCGATCGATGAATCGGCACGGTTGAATGTGTCAAAACGATTTGCTCAGTTTTGGAGGAACAACCCTGCTTGCTGAAAGTGTAGCGAAACCTGTGCATTACCGAGCATTCTGCAAAGACAAACGTCGACATGCAACGAGCCGTGCCTACTTTGCTGACTGCTCGCTTCCTCCCGCTGGTTCGACGCTTTTGCTTGCTGCCGCCGCTTGTGTCGCTAGTGTAGACGTGGGAAGTTGCACGGGCTTCGATCGTCCAGAGCGACTCTTGGCTGTGCGAGCCTTCCCAGAGCGTTCGGGCCAGCGCTCTTCGCAGAACGCTCGCGCTGCATGCAGGAACGCACCCCACACCTCGTCGCCGCTGGCGCTATATATCCGCGGCGGCAGCTCGTCTCGACGGAGCGCACCTTGGATCACATCCACGTTGTTGCAGAATTCGCCGTCCACGATAACTGCCTGGTCAGGCTCGGCCATTTGGAACTGCTCCGGAAACCTCGTGACGCCCACAACAAACAAACACACCATAGGCAGCTCAGCGTTCTCAAGCAGCAGATTGCTCTGCTCGATCACATCGACGAGGCGAGGCTGCGCATCTGCCACGTCCGAGTAATACGAGTACGCCTTGGCCAGATGCTTGAGCAACGCTTGTGCCTTTTGTTCAACCGTCTCGGTCTCAGCGAGTTCGGTCCCAGAGTGATCACCGTTAACGGGAAGAGTCTGGCGGATTCTCTGACGAAGCACCACCCCACGCGCGCGCAAGACTATGCCGAGCATGAGATCGATGGCATCGTGGTCTTCTTTGCAGGCCAACACCCACGACCCGACCTCCTTCAGTCGCGCATATGCCTCGTTCTCCTGAAGAAGGCGAATATAATAGCGCCAGTACTTGAGTCGATAGTAGTCGTACTTGACCTGCCGCTGGTTGAGCTCCTCGAACTTCTTGGCATTCGGGATGTACTCGGAGAACCAAATGGCCACTATCTGCGGCCGCTTCTTGTCGAACACAGGCGTCACCTCTTTGATAGCGCGGGCCGCGGCATCGCTCGGTCCCTCGACTGTCACCGAGCTTCGTTGAGTCTCTACAGCTGTCAGGAGGCGACCGAGGACAGGACTTGACGCCGCCGTGTCTTGCAGTTCGCGGTGGTAGAACTGCGACAACCAGTACACGGCGCGAGATAACATGTAGCGAGATGGATGAAAGTATCTGTCCTCATCGGGGATTGCCTCTAGTGCCTGGATGGCGTTCATCACAAGCCACCCCCTCGCAGCAACGAAGGACGCATCATCCGTCGGACTGGCGGCCAGTAGCGAGTCAACTTCTGCCTTGCCACCCGGAGACGACTCAGATGTGTCTGGCTCCTTCTTTTCTGATGCGCCGGCGTCCTTCTTTGGTAACTCGCTGGTCTTGGAACTTGATTTCGTTGCTTTTACCGAGTCGCTGTCGTTGCTTCCGCTCGCTTCCGCCCCACTGTCACCATCGCCTTCGTCACTTGCCGAGTCCTCATCCTCTTCGTCCTCGTCCTCAGCCTCTTCATAAAAGAACTTGTGAGTCAACAGCAACTCGTCGACAGTGACCTCATCCTTGATGAGCAATTCCAACCGCATCGCCTGCAACGCGTAGAATGCGTGAACGAGCGCGTGCTCGCCCATGTTGCCGTCCAGTCGGATGGTGTCAGCAGTCGCAAAGCACTCCATTATCTTGTCGGCAACGGCGAGAGACTGCTCGGGAGTGGAGTCCTTCAAAATACTGTCGACCCATCGCTTCTTCTTGAGCGTCTTGCCGATCATGTAGTACAGACGGAAACGCGCTTCGTCTGCGTCATTATCGTTCTCGTCACACAGCGCCAGGCTATCACGGAAGCACCTCAGCGCTTGGTCGACCACTTGAGCGTACATGCGACCAGGAAACAAGTCCATCTTGCCGTCCTTTAACAACGAGAACTCTTGCAGCAAGTTGTACAGCAACAGACCTGCCTCCTCGAAGCACTCCACCACAGTCGCACGCTCATCGTGCTTGTCTTGATCACCCTCATCTTGGTCCTCATCCGTTGACGTGGTCTTCAAGGTAGCGGACCCCAGCTTCGCAGCCATCTCGAAGCTCCTGCGAGCAAACTCAACCACTTGAGTGATGTATTCACAGGTGGTTTGCTGGACCTCCGCACTGTCAACAACGGGTGCTTCCACCAAGTCAGCTGTCTGATGGTGATGATGATGATCACTGCCTCGGGTTGTTGTTTTGGCGTCAGACGAAGACGTGGTTTGCTGTTGGTCTTTCCAAAGCTTGATCCGCTCAAACAATTTACGCTGCAGCACCACGTCGTTGAACGACGCTGAACCCGATGCAGATACATCTCCAACTTCTCGATGAGCTGCAGATGTGCGGTATGTGAACTCTTGAAGCGCAGCGATGCGCTTGTTCCGGGCGAACAGCACACTACCAGCATCAGTGGTCAGGTGAAACAGCTCTTTCATGGTTTCACCAAGCAACGTCCACGATTCGACGCGCTCTGGGTGGCACCACAGCACGTCCTGCATCAGATAGGACACTCGCTCGTGGATGCGCTGCTCCGCGTCCATGAGCTCGGTCAGGTTGTTGCGTCGTCGTACACGGCCCAAGATGAAGTTTTCACCCAGCAGATACCATATGTGACTCAGATGTTCTGCATCTCGATCGTCTTCTGGTTGCCGTTCTGGATCAAGTGTGTCATCAATCGCCAACACCGGCGGGATCTCGCCATTCCACCGAAGAAGCCCTTCCGGGTTCAAAAACGTACTCAGTTCGTCAGAGTAGTGGCGTCGGTTGAGCGCTGCCTCGATGAACTTGGTGTTGGATAGAGCATCCAGAATTGCTTGGAGCAATTTGCGATGTTCCTTCTTCTGACCATTATTCTTGGGACTATTCTCAAGCAGCACCGGAATCGAAAACCGTGCAAGTCGGATTGCAATGGCACTTTTGATCGCCGGATCGCTTTCTGCTTGCAGCGACGCGAACGTTCGTCCCGCTTTGTGGTCCACGCATCCAGGTAGAATTTGGACATCGTAGAGACAGCGATAGCACTGAGCCAGTTCACGCGCAAATCCACCATCGTCGTCGTCATCTTCCTTATCGTCGCCTTCACCTCCAGTGCTGTCGCTTGATGATGCCTTGACCCCCGACGTGGGTCGATTCGCCGATTGTGGATCGACGAAGCGATTCAGAAGTGACACACAGGTCTCCAGAAACGATGCACCGCCCGCAACATGGGCTGGATCTTCACCTAAATACGCCAGTCCGCACATGCCATCATGCTGCCCGATCCGATCGTGCAGAAACCGAATCAACTTGACCAGCTCGACTGAGTTCTGTGACGCCTCATCGAGAGAAAATAACCGCAGAAACAAAATCGCGCTGTTACCAAATAGTTGCTGCGATGTCTTCGTGCTGTTGCTTCGCGTCAGCAGCTCCTCTTCTTCCTTCATCATTGTAGCACATAATACCATAATCGTCCGCCGCTTCTCCACTGGCAAAATGGTGCCGTTCTTCGTCAGTTCACGGTTCAAATACCGCAGGAGCTCCACGACCAACAATCGCACGCGCTCACGCCGAGCATTCTTCTTTTTCACCGTGTGATCGCGAGCAAGAACAAACAAACCCTTGAAATCATCGTTCGTGAAGGATCGGATGCGATACAGCAGCTGAGCAACTGCGTCGACATTCGTGAGTCTGTCCATTTTCACAGTCATCACATTGGCATCGTCCGACAAGCTGCTATCATCTGAAGGGGGATCAACATTCTGCAGCAATGTCCTCAGCAAGCCAAATGTATCGGCGGGAGACTTGAACAACAGCAACGTGTCAGGCTTCAGGCAGTGCAGACAGGATGCGCGAACCAATAGACGGTGGGGACTAGTGGGCAACGAACTCGAGAAATGCTCCTCCAACTGCTTCAACAGAAACTCAACAGCCTCCAGTGCAATTTCGCGATCCTCGTCAATTCGGCTGTCGCATTCATCCTCAACACCGTCATAGACAGGGAGTTCATCCATGAAAGTCGCAACGTGGTGAAAAATGGTCAGGAGAAACAGAATCGCGTCATCGTCTGACAATCGGTTGGACTGCTTGATCGAATCGAGAATAATAGGCAGTATCTTCCGCGTTGACTCGGTATCTGACGACGGACCAGCAGCATCTGGCGTCCTGAATTCATCAAGCAGCTCCATCAGGCGCGGTGGCTGCTTCGCTGGGAACAAGAATCCAAACAGCACCGATACGACCTGGTAGTGGTTCCCCTGCTCGTATAGTTGCTGCGCTTCCACGTACACGTCCGAGGACTGCAATTCCGACAACTTCTCGTCGAGGATATGAACCGAGATCTGCTGATCGAAATTCTGGTTCGGCAACACCACCACGTCAAGGCTCGGCAAACTGCGATTCGAGATTGATTGCAGAGCAGGCAACAGTAGTCGATCGCGACATTGTGAAAAGTACATCTGTGCTGCACGCATGTCGTTACTGCGCTCGTACAGGCGCGCAAGCAGCCAAAAGAGACGTGCGAAATCAACGTTGGTGAGCTGGTCGCCATTGTCGTCGTCAGCAACTCTCTCCGAATCGTCTGACCAGCAGAAATCGGCCAGAAGATTCTGTGCCTTGGTGATGAGAGCATTCAATGAGCGTGTGAAGTGATGACCACGATGTGTCCTCTTCTTTCCGCCTTGGTGCTGACTCAGCAGCTCGTCATGTTGCAACTCCAACACAAACAGGCGCGTTCGCAGCGACAGGGAACGTACACCAGCGTCATTGCCCATTCGACATGCAAAATCCATCTTGATCAAGCTTCGTGATGGTGGCTTTGCTTCTTCAGAGGGGTGGAGCTTTCCGGTTACGATCCGTTCCAACCACAGGCAAACAGCCTGAGGAGTTTTGTCATCCTTCCCAAACTTGATCTGCGACCAATCGCCGCTTTGGTTCAGATACGCCTGAATAACATCTAGCAGCCTGCAGGGATGCGCTGACCCGACGGTGGCCTCTCCAGCGTCTGCAGCAAACAGTCCTGCGAAATCAGCAACTTGCTCGCTTGTAATCGACCGATCTTCAACTGCATCGCGTGCCTCTTGCTGACGCGAACTTAACGCAGACACAGAGTTCGGTTGAATGTTTGGCTGGCTGGACTCTTGTACTGTCGATTGTTTGTCTTCAGCATCACGAAAGAGACTCCCAAATGTGTTGGAGCTGGTAATCTCGTGATGCGTTTCATCGTAGAACCGAAACTTCACGCCTTCAACGAGCTCGACAGTGAGCGGTGCCGCCCACTCCAATGCCGCAGGATCTCTCGCGGCAGACTCCTCGTCAGCGCAGTCATCAGCCGTGTCTCTTGCTGGCAGGAATGACTGAAGACGGTACACCAAGTTCTTCTCCAGCGCCTTCTTGACAGCAGCAGCGTGCTCGTCCCGTAGTCGCTGCTCATTGCGACGAGACTTCCGGCGGGTAGGCGCTGGCTCATCCATCTCACTAGTTGTAGCAACACCACTATCGTGAGCATCATTGTCGCTAGTGATAACGGTTGATGCACCCTTCGTGTTGCTGACATCCTTTGCCGATGCTTGATGCTCTCCACTCTTCTGTCTCTTGCTTGGCCGTCGATCAGTGCCTTGTGATCGTACAGTATCGTTCCCAACCACATCAGCCTCTGACTTGACTTCGGTCGTATTTGGTGCTGGTTGGTCTGTTGACTCGCCGCTTTCAATCAGTTTGCGATCGATTTTGATTGCAATGGTTGCGCGAGCGATCGCCCGAGGAACGTTGGCACCGTCAGACCCGCTGCCCTTGCTGCGCTCGATCACGTCTTCGAAGGCTTCCAGCAGCAACTCCCCGAGACCCTGCCATGACAGATGCAGCAATCGGTACAGTCGCGCACTACTGTCCGTCTCCAGCTCTTGCTGCAGCGCTTGGTGCACTAACTTCCGTCGTTTCGCTGCTTGTGTCGATTGCTCATGGAGATGCTCGAGCCGAAGACGTGCTCGTTGGTCCAGTTTCTTGCCAACTTTGGATGTCGACAGTGTGCCCTTGGATCCTCCAACAATCGCAGCCTTGTTGCGGATGAGTCTGGTGGACGGACAATCTGGGTCATGCTGGAACAAGTAAGCTGCGATTCGGTCGAACTCCTCAAGGTCGCCCAGTTCGTGAAGCACTTCGGCTAGCATCTCGACCATTGGCCAGTAAGTCGCGTCGACCTTGAAGCCTTCCTCTAGCGCACGCCGTGCTAACCACAACCTTGCTCGTCACAGAGATGAACGATCGTGAGGTCTTCACATTGCCAGACAACAACAGCACCGGTGATTGTACCTACTTGCCCGTCTCGAGCGCCGTCGAAGCCATCTGGTACCACACAACTACGTCGGTTGCGTCGAGCTCCAACGCCTACATCGAACGATCGAGTGTCGCAGTGAGTTCGTCGTGATACTACAGGTCAGATCACACAATGCCGAGGATAATCGTACATTGGCGAAATACTCGAGCGCTTCGTCGAACGCGCGGCCTTCGCGCTCGATAGCGGCCAGATTCTTGTTGCACAAGTACTCGAGTCGAGCGTTTAGCCCGGCGTCGGCGTGCAGCAGCTGCTGATAGATAGCTTTGGCCTGCTCCGTCTGAGCAAACATCGCGGGAACAGCAAGTCAGCATCGCTTGTGGAGCGAACGAGAAGTCCACAGCCGCCCCACCTCGCGCTGCTGCTGGAGACGCAGCGCCTGCTCGTACAGCGCAGTGTTCTCGGCATCGCGCGCTTCCTCAGTCGCGCGGTCGAGAGCCCCGAGCTCGTGTGGCCGCTCCGAGGCGTTCAAGGCCGCCCAGGAAGCCATCGCATTCGGAATCAATTTGCGGGATGATCAAATGAAAGCTCTGGGATTTGGCCAATCCGATGGCTGCATGCGACCTGTTATCGACCAATCCATCTCGATCTGCAGATATTGCATCGAATTGCAATCGCATAATTGAATAGAGAAAGCAGTAATTGATGACGCGGCCGTCCATGTGTCACTCATCGCCGCCCATGTGTCACTGAGGAAAAACGCGCGCCGGCCTCAGGTTCGGCCGCCCCGAGCCGGCCACTTCGCCTCGCGCCGCCGCCACAATGCTGCGTCGGCTGCCGCGGTACGTGGTTGCCGCAGCTCGACCATTGCACAAGCTAAGCTGGGAACGAGTCTAACCCTGCGTTGTTTGCAAGCAGCTCTCGTCTGACGCCTCAGTCGCTGGCGCTCGACGGACTCTACTGCCGTCGCTTTCGGCTGATTGGCGCGCCAGCTCGTATCCGCGCGCCGCTCTTCTCGACACTCGCGAGCCAGGAGAAGTCAAAGGAAGAGGATGCACCTGCTAAAGCTGCTCCGAAGGAGCGCGGACGCGAGCTTCGGCGGCTGATGGCGTTGTACAAACCCGAGAAGAAGCCGCTGGCGCTGTCCATCTCAGCGCTGACGGTCTCGACGTTCATCACCATGTGTGTGCCGTTCGGCATGGGGAAGGTCATCGACGTGGTCACGGCCGCCGACCCCGTGATGGCTCTCCCGACTGTCGTCGGCGCTCTCGGAGGTCTTTTCCTCGCCGGCTCGGTTGCCAACATCGTGCGTGTCGACACGAGCAACATGATCGGCGAGCGGATCGCCACACGGCTGCGCCAGGACACGTACGCGTCCATCTTGTCGCAGGACTTGGCCTTCTTTGACGGCGCGCGTACCGGCGAGCTTGTGAACCGCCTGAGTGCCGACACGACGCTGATTGGCAAGGTGCTGAGTGACAATGTGGCATCCGGACTGCGTAGCGGCGGACAGGCGATCGGAAGTGTCTCCATGATCTTCTACACGTGTCCGCAGCTGGCACTGGTTATGCTCGGGATCGTGCCTCCGGTGGCTATCGGCGCCATGGCCTACGGTCGCTTCGTCAAGCGGCTCACTACCAAGGTGCAGACCCAGCTGAGCGTCGCGACGGAGGTTGCCGAGGAGAAGCTCGCCAACATGCGCGTCGTGCGCTGGTTCGCTCAGGAGAACCGTGAAGAGAGCGTGCACCAAAGCAAGATGGATGCCGTGCTCGCGCTTGCGCGCAAGCGGTCGCTGGCGAGCGCAACTTTCTTCGGCGGCGTCGATCTGTCTGTGAAAATGAGCATGCTCGCTGTGCTCGGGTACGGCGGCCAAATGGTGTCCGATGGGTTGCTCACGAGCGGCGAGCTCACCTCGTTCCTGCTCTACACGCTCTACGTCGGGTTCTCGTTCGCGGGGATGTCGTCGTTCTACTCGGAGATGATGAAGGCTATGGGTGCGTCCACGCGCGTCTTCGAACTTCTTGAGCGAACGCCTCGCATCCGCTCGCTCGACCACTGGACACCGCTGCCAGACCCGTTGACTGGCCACATTCAGTTTGAGAATGTGAGCTTCCGGTACCCGACCCGTCCGGACGCCGAGATTTTCCGCGACCTCAACCTCGACATCAAGCCGAACGAGACAATTGCGCTCGTCGGACCGAGCGGCTGCGGCAAGTCGTCCATCACGACACTGCTTGCGCGATTCTACGAGCTTGACGGAGGTACGACCTGTCTTGTTCTCTGATGCAGCTGCACTATCTTGGAGCTCACATGGATGTGCTGGACAGAGGGGTGTGGTGGCCGAATCTTGCTGGACGGCGTCGATATTGCCTCGCTCCACCCAACGGAGCTTCGCAGCATCATGGGGGCGGTGCGTGACTAGTTCGTTGATACTCTAGCACGGAGCACTCATGTCTCGTGTCTCTTCTCGCAGGTTCCGCAAGAGCCGCCGCTCTTTGCGTGCTCGATCCGCGACAACATCGCGTACGGCTGTCAGTGGGAGCCGACTATGGACGAGATCGTTGCAGCTGCCAAGACGGCTAACGCGCACGATTTCATCACACATTTCCCCGACGGCTACGACACTGTCGTGGGTGAACGCGGTCACGCGCTTTCTGGCGGCCAGAAGCAGCGTGTCGCTATTGCGCGCGCGCTGATCAAGCGACCGCGCGTGCTTATCCTGGACGAGGCGACCTCGGCGCTGGACCCGGAGAGCGAACGCCTCGTGCAGGATGCTGTGGACCGTGCCAAGGTCGGCCGTACTGTCGTATTGGTGGCGCACCGCCTATCGACCATCAAGAGCGCCGACCGCATCGCTGTCATCTCGGACGGCGGTGTGGTTGAGCAGGGTACCTTTGACGAGCTCGCATCACGCGACGACAGCGTCTTCTCACAAGTTGTGCTCCATGGACAAAAGTAGTGAGTGTCAGATAATAGACGCGATTGAGAAGGATGGCAGCCTAAAGAGTGGTTTAGTGCCGAGACGATGGTCGACTGTGGAGCGCTCGGAACTCGCGGTAGGCGATGGCGTCGTCGAACGCGTCGAGCTCGTCTGGGTCAGCGAGCGGTAGATCGACGCCGTAGAGCGCCTCCAGCTCGGACGGAGCGAACCCGTTGAAGTAGTCGGTGGCCTTTTTGGCGCAAGCCGTGCAAAATGAGACACGAGAGTTGCAGACTGCGCAGCTCTGGATCAGGTGCACCAGCTCCGAGTGTGTCGCGGCGGTGGTGCCAGTGAACGGCGCTAGCTTTCGCATGAGCCGTTCGAGAGCTTGCTTGTCTGTAATCCGCGGATCAGAGTGGTATCCTTTCGTGGAGACGGCAAGTTAAACGAATCTCGAACTCACCTCGTACGACGGCCTCGGAGTCGATCAATTCGCGTGGTTCTGTGGCGCCAGCTTTCCGAGCTTGTTGTCGTTGACTCTTGACCTCGTACGCGCGGTTCAGTTCTCTTTCGCAATCGGCCCTCAGCTGCATCGCCAAGTCGAACTTGGCGCTCATGTGCTTGGTAGGCGAGGTCCCTAGATTTTGGTCTCTGCGTTAGTCAGACTCTCAGTGAGATCGCAGATACCAAACGCTGAAACACGCACCGCTCTTGGTTGCTTGGGGGTGGGTGGCTTTGCTGTCAACAGAGTCCGAGTTGGTTTCTTGGGCGTGGGATGAGGGGATGGAGTTCAGACTCTCCACCTCGCTTGAGGCTGCAGACTCCAGCGCGGCAGTCAACGATCGCATACTACTCGATTGTCTAGAAGAGCACAGCGTCATTCCACATTGATCATTGAGCGGTGTCTGTTGAGCGACTCGGACGCACCGCGAGTCGCGGAGCTGCTGAAGCTTGGGCACGGATGGAGTGCCAGAGCTAAACCCGATTGTTGAGCGACGAGCGAGTATCTCTCGCGACTCCGGGGACTTGTTCAGCGTCTCGTGGGTCATGGCGATGCGAATGTCCTAGCGGAGCTTTGAGCCTACGTCCTCTTCGTCGCTGAGACGCTATTTATATCGTTTTTGCCTCTCAGACTTGACCTTGTTGAAGTGGATGGCAATAGTGAAGCCATCGCACAAATTGTGTCAATTAGTGTATGTGGGCCACACATATCCGTAATTACACCGTATCTCTTCGTAAAAATCGACTGCCTGATGGCGCTGGCGGCAGAAATCTTGGGCCAGGAAGAACCAACCGGATCAAGCACGGAAGGGCAGGGCACGAACCGGCGAGATCCGCCGTCTCCTCCTCCTCTCTCTCTCCATCTGTAGCTGCGTCACCCCAGATTCGCCACCATGTCGATGGTCTTTGATGAGTACGGTCGTCCCTTCATCATCCTGCGGGACCAGGAGCAGAAGGAGCGCATCAAGGGCATTGAGGCCATCAAGGTGCGTGTGTGCGATCCCCATATCCGATCCTCTGTCGGCTCTAATGAATGCCTTTGGATGTGTGGTAACAGAGCAACATCCTGGCGGCCCGCACCGTGTCGAGTCTGCTGCGCACGTCGCTCGGCCCCAAGGGTATGCCGATTGCTTCACTTTAGTCGTTCCTATCGATTCGCGGCTAACGAAGCTGGTGGCGTGTCCAACACAGGCATGGACAAGATGATGGTTAGCCAGGACGGAGATGTGACGATCTCGAACGACGGCGCGACGATCCTGGAGCAGATGCACGTGGAGCACCGCGTGGCACACCTGCTGGTGGAGCTGTCCAAGTCTCAGGACGACGAGATCGGCGACGGCACAACGGGTGTCGTGGTGCTCGCCGGCGCGCTGCTCGAGCAGGCCGAGAAGCTGCTGGGCCAGGGTCTACACCCGATGCGGATCGCGGACGGGTTCGAGGAGGCGTGCGAGCTGGCGTGCAAGCACCTGGAGGCGATCGGCGACGTGATCCAGTTCTCCAAGGACGACACGACGCCGCTGGTCGAGACGGCCATGACGACGCTCTCGTCCAAGATCATCAACAAATACAAGCGTCAGATGGCGCAGATCGCGGTGGACGCCGTCATGAAGGTTGCGAACTTTGAGACGCGCGACGTCAACTTCGAGCTGATCAAGGTGGAGGGCAAGACGGGCGGCACGCTCGAGGAGACGACGCTGATCAACGGTATCGTGATCGACAAGGAGTTCTCGCACCCGCAGATGCCCAAGGAGGTCAAGGACGCCAAGATGTGCATTCTTACGTGTCCGTTCGAGCCGCCCAAGCCCAAGACCAAGCACAAGCTCGACATCACGAGCGTCGAGGCGTACGAGCAGCTGTACGCGCAGGAGCAGGCGTACTTTTCGACGATGATCGAGCAGGTCAAGGCGAGCGGCGCGAACCTGGTGATTTGCCAGTGGGGGTTTGACGACGAGGCGAACCACTTGCTGCTGCAGAACGCTCTGCCTGCTGTGCGTTGGGTCGGCGGTGTCGAGCTCGAGCTGATTGCGATCGCCACGGGCGGTCGCATCGTGCCGCGATTCTCGGAGCTGTCGCCCGAGAAGCTCGGCCGCGCCGGTACGGTGCGCGAGGTGGCGTTCGGCACGACGAAGGAGCGCATGCTCGTCATCGAGGACTGCGCGAGCTCGGACGCCATCACGGTGCTGGTGCGCGGCGGCAACAAGATGATCGTGGACGAGGCGAAGCGGTCGCTGCACGACGCCATGTGCGTGACGCGCAACCTGATCAAGAACAACCGTATCGTGTACGGCGGCGGCGCGGCCGAGATCGCGTGTGCCATCGCGGTCCGTGAGCAGGCCGACGCCATCAAGGGCATCGAGCAGTACGCGATCCGCGCGTTCGCGGACGCGCTCGAGGACGTCCCGATGGCGCTGGCGGAGAACAGCGGTCTGAACCCGATCGACTCGCTCTCGGCCGTGCGCTCGGCGCAGCTGAGCGAGAAGAACCCGCGACTGGGCATCGACTGCAACGCGAGCGGCACGAACGACATGAAGGAGCAGCTGGTGTTCGAGACGCTCATCGGCAAGCAGCAGCAGCTGCAGCTCGCGACGCAGGTCGTGCGCATGATCCTCAAGATCGACGACGTGATCCTCGAGGGAGCCTACTCGTAGGCGCGAGCGAGTGTCGAGGCAGCAGGCCGACGAGACCGCCACTTGATACCAATTACTAGTTTATAGTCCGTCTGCCGCGCTGGTCCGTGTGTCTCATTGTAAGATCGCAAGACGAGCCTTTGGGCTGCGTGAGACCTTCAACCATCCGCCCAGCGTCAGCTGGCAAAAGATACCGCTCGCTTTGCTGGCTGAATCTCGGGTCTGCATCGGCCCGCGACTGGGGAAGTTTACGATGAGGGAGAATGATGCAGGCTCGACAGCCGAGCGGTGAGTTCAGTCAAATCCTTGAAGAAACCTGCAGGGGGAAGGTAGCACCACTTGGACATGTTGGAGTCCCTCGTGTGGCTATGCTGTGCTGGATGGACTCCCAACCTGAATTTTGAGATCTATAGGACGCATTTGAGCCAATCAATGATGCTCCATGGAAACCTGGAAGAGACATGAAGCGAGTGTGACTCTCCCGCGCCGGCCGTTTCACAACCGCCACACACACAGTTCAAGAACATTATCGTCGCGGTATCGAGATGGCTTCACTTTGCTCGAGTTCCTGGCCGAGCGAGCGGCTCGCGCACTGGCGTTCAAGCACGGGGACACATCCGTTTGCGCCTTGAGCGCTGTATGATACCGCGGTGCAACTATCCTCCTCCTTCGCCTGGGCGTTGCGGGTCTGTCGCATGCGGGGCTGGCCGTTGCTAGAGGGCCATCGAGGCAGCGCGAGACAGCCAGAGCCGGCGCTGGAACAGACATGGGATGGAGCTCGGCCGTTTATAGCTTCTGCCTTTGAGGACCGCTCTGTCCGCACAGCCTCGTGGACATACTCTTCCCTGCGCGGTACCTCGAAGACCCTGTAGGGTATTGGCTTCCAAGAGACCCGGCGCTGTGTGTACAGAGCGCGGATCCGCGGCGGCCAGGAGCATCGCAGCAGCAGCCAGGAGCATCAGCTCTCACGAAGTCGCCGACAAAGAGGCGGGGCTTGTCTCGGTGTCCTATCCGAAGTATACAAATTTCCAGATTCGCGCGGTCTAGCCCGCGACCTAGAAATAAAACAGAAACGATCCAGTAGATCCGGTCGCAGCCCGAACCGCGCTCGCCTTTTCGAGACACTCGCGCCTCAATCCACGAATCCGCACAGACACGCTCTGCGGCTTGGAGGGCGGCGTGGGCGTGGGCGTGGAGGAGAGAGCGGAGCACTGTCAAGAGGCGCCGGCTCTGGCCGCAGTCGGCAATTTTTAGCGCCGAGGGAGGATCGCATCGCGGTTTGAGCAGCGGCGTCTCTCCCCATGGCGATGCGCGCAGGCACCAAGCGCGCGCGGCCGCACGGCGAGCCGACGATCGTGGCGACGGCGCGCATCCTGGCGGACGCGGACGACATGGTCGTGGACGACGACGACTGCTGCTTGGTGACCAAGTCGCCGGTGGAATCAGTGGTGGCGGAGGAGGAGGCGGCGGAAGACGGGCCGCTCCGCAAGCGAGCCATGGTCGTGCGCGCCAACCTGCGCTTCCTCGAGAAGCTGCCGACGCTGCAGGACGACCATCGCGACCGCCTGGGCCGTCGCGGCGGCGTTGATGGAGGCGACGCCGCGGATAGCGCGCTGTGGATGTGCGCGCTCGAGCAGTCGATGGTGGAGACGAGCTTCGTGACGCGAGAGCCGCCGACACGGGCCGCGCTCGTGGCGCCAGCGCCGACGCCTGTCCCAGTTCCAGTTCCAGTTGCTGTCGCCGGTCGTCGACATTCAGGATCAGTGGCGCCGGTTGGTGTCGCTCCCTGTGCTGGGGGATACCTGCCTGTGACGCCCATGACGAGCGGTCGAGGCTTCGTGCCAGTCGGCAGGAACAGCGAGCAGTTCAGACGACGAGCCGAGGTGGCCTGGACGCCGATGTCGATGGCGCTCCCTGCCGCCGCCATGGCCGGCGGAAAGGACGACGAGGCGCGGCCCGCGACCGACGAACTCCGCATGTAACGACGCCACGCGACGGTCGGCATGCGGCGCGAATGGCGCACTCTCATTTCGCGAGCGAGACGATAGCACGGTCGTAACATTAGAGCCTATAATAAACCGTGAGTCAGCTCGCGACGGAATGCGAAGGAATAGAGACACAACACCATACTTCAGTCAGAAAGCTATTGGATGTCTTGCCTCGCTAGCTGCTTGTGGAGCTGATCGGGGAGGAGGAGGACGCAGTCGACCGTAGCCCAACAGTGGAGGACACATCCGCTCCAGGCATGATGTCAAAGTCCCGTGGTCGTCCGAGTCCATATCCGCCTCGGTCATGCCTACCTCCGATCTCTTCATCCTCTTCTTGTTGCAGAATGCGGTCCCACTTTGCCTCTGCGGACGTGGCGCGCGCGTACGACGACGATCCTGTTGAAGGAGACGTTGGCGACGAGCGGGATGCCATCGTAGCTTCGCTTTGTCCTTCTCTCTCGACATCTCCCATGCTGATTTGTCGAGACAGACACCCGAACGGTGTCGGACGCGTGAGCCGCACCGCACTTCGATGGTCACCGTCACCGGAGTTGACAGCGCTGGCGAGAACCTCTCGGTTGATAAGGCGTTGCTTCTTCGGCGCTGTTGGAGACGGGTCTCTGCTTCGAGACGCACCTGGAATGTCGTCTGGATCCGCGCCGTCGACCGATACTCGGCGAAGTGTGGCGTGATCGCTGTCATCGCGCGACGCCTCCACCCGACACAACACCTCTCCTTCAAAGCCACTCCCCTTGTCGTCACGACGGCGATTGATTGGATTGCGGATGCGCTTGTTCGGTGCTCGGACAGGTTGGTCTTCGAATGCCTTGATCGTATGTGCCAAGTCCGCTGATGTCTCGAGTCGTGCTTGTGAAGAGGACGGCTTATGCGAGCTGAGTGGCTTGAAATTGTCGCTCACTTTCGGGCTACGGAAGTTCAGTATATGCGCAGATGACCCGAGCAAGCTGTCCAGGTGTGCCCATGATGACGACGATGACGGTCGTGGTCGTTCAAATCGCATTGGGAGTCCATCTCCTGGGTTGGTGCTCATGGTACTTGTGCGCGGATGTTGAGGTTCTGAGTTCTCAGAGCCGTCTTCTGAGACGCTTACTTCCCCCTTTGACGACCTTTTCCTGTGCCGCAAGTCGACTTTGGATCCAGCGACAATGCTCGCCTCGGAGGAGCTTTGTGATCGAATGCTCACCGCTTTCGCGAGCGCCTGGTGCTCTTCCTGTTGCTTCTGCTGTTGTCGCAGCATTTCTTGATGTCGTTCGCTTAGCAGTGCAGCTCCAGCTTCCTTCCACACGTAGCTTTCATGGGTGCTGGGATGGATCTCAGCTCGTGCGATCGAAGCGACGACGTCGTCCCCCATCTCGATATTCCCCAGGAAGAGCAGCTGTTTGTCCACCAGCGGGAGGATCTCGTTCGAGAGCGTCAGTGGGTTGAGCATCTTGAGTTTCTGTCCACCACGGAGTCAACAACGGTCAGTTCCCAACTCTCACCACGACTGAATCGCAGAGCGACTGTCTGCCAATACCAAGTCTCGAGGGTCGAACACAAGATGATGCCGAAATGTCAGAATCGCCGACAGAAAATGGTCGAGATAGTCGTTCGGCACGGCGTCACCCTTGGTACTCTTGAGCGCGTCAATCACCTCACATGGCGTTCGATGCGAGTTGACAAGTTTGTACGCCGACATGACGCCAACGCCTGGCACAGACGCGCAGTAATCGCACCCTGAGAGCACGCACAGCTCAATGAACTGTCACACTGCATTGTTAAATGTGATGATACAAGTTGACGCCGGAAGTTCAGTGCACTGACCATTTCCTCGTTCCAGCCTGCAAATGATAGCTCCTCGTTGGCCCCCAGACTCCGCCGCTTCAACTCGCTGCCCCAGCCTTCCGGACTGAGCTTGAACAGGATCTGGACACAATTACACATGATACAAAGTCTAAGTGTCGAGGGTGATGTGCTCCGTCAGTTCAATTCGCGTTCGTACTGTTTTGCATCCGTACGGGATGAGGTCCGAGTCCTCCGAAACAACCACATCGACAAACTTCGTGCGTGACAAGAATGCCAGCTGGGCGTCAGCCTCGTACGGCGCGACATAGAACTCGATCTCCATTCGTTTGAGCACCGCGACAAGCTTTCGGATCATGTCGTTCGACACATACACTGCGCGGTTGAATGCCGCGAATGCCTCGCGACTTTCTCCTTCACCCCGTTCCACGAGATCAATCGCCTTGTCCCTCCATATCTCGCGATTCCTGGTCGAAAATCAACAGTCACAGTGGTGGCCGTCAGTCAATTGCACAACCAGCCTCATTGAATAGCACCAAACACACTTGTGTCGAGTCTCGTGGACCCGTTCCTTGGCCGGCAACGGAGCGCCGTCGAACACGAACACTGGCGTCACGTGGTGCGTTCGCAGCAACTTGATGTGCTGCAGCGCGTAGTTGAGGTACCTGTCGCGCAAGATCGACTGATGTGAGCGCGCCATACATTGAAATATCACCCAGTGTCTCTTGTGTCAGTGCCGCACGCGTCCGTGTCTCGACCGAGCACCAGGTCCGCAGCGCAGCTGTAGGCACCCTTGTACAGCCAACTGCAGCCGTCGATGCCCGCGCGCTTGCCCGAGTACTTGGATATGTGCACCTGGTCCAGCACGCTCTTGAGCTGCGGCAGCAGGCCGTGCACGCCCATTGCCGGAGGCTTCCCACCTTCCCTCCTCGCGCCTGCTTTCCGCAAAATGTTCAAACAAGCGACAAGCATTCTTGCTGCAACGATGACCCTGATTGGTTGAAGCATCATCACGAACACTCTGTGATTGGCAGAAACTAAGCTATATTGGCGCGCCAAACGGATCGAAGCCTTCGACCGGAAAGCGAAAGTCGCCGCGGAAGTTGAAGCGCACCCGCATCTGCGGCTTGCGGCGCGCCGAGTACATGGAGACGACGGGCACGAGGCAGTAGGCAGGGTTGAGGACGGCAATGCCTGCCGCCTGCGCCGCCTTGGCCACGCCGGCGAGCGAATGTCCAGCTGCGGCGGCCGACACTCTGGCGGGGAGAGCGAGGTCCCCGTTGAGGTAGAAACGCAGGTGCGGCGCCGCGTGGTCCTGGTCGATCGTGCAGCCGATGACATCGCCCGCTCGGAAGCACGGGACGCCTGAGCGCGACTGGCCGTTGGCGTGCAGCATGCCCATCTCCAGCCCGCCGTCCGACTGCCACGTGACACCGAAGCTCCGACCGTCAACTCCGGGAGACAAACCCGGCACAAGCGTCGATGGCATCGTAGCCGCGTGCGAGAAGGACTTGCGCGATGAAGGCGACGATGGGGCGTTGGGTTCCTGAGCAGCATGGGAAGTGTCCTTCTGGTCGCGAGGCACCTCCCACCCGATGAACAAGCTCTCGCCATCGCCCCCAAACACCTCGACCGTCACCTCGAACATCCACTTTCCAGACTCGCCCTGTCGACGCACCTTGGTCGCAGGCACTGTACAATACCGCTGTGACGTCTCAAGCTGCAGCACGCAGTCTTCTTCGGAGAAGCTCACGTCCCTCTCGACGCCAAAGCTGCTCATCTTGACACACGAGAAGTCGCGGCGCCGAGCAAATTCTTGATCGAGTACATCCGGAAACTCAATGATGGACTCGGCAAAGCCTTTCAACTCATCGCCACCTTTCTCCGCGGTTGACAGATCGGGTGGATAGGCGGTTTCTTCTTCAAGATCGCTTGCTGTTTTTGCTCTCGCCACAGGCGATCGAGTCGGGATGGATATTCGGCGTGCACCTCGTAGTTGACTGTTGGTGAGACCCGCGAGGAACCGTCCGAGCTCGACTTTTCGCGTATGAAGCTCACGGGTGACGAGGTTGTGATGCAGGAAACTGTTGCCGTAGCTCTCGACCTCGCGCAAGTCCGCTATGCTCGTGTTTTTCAGCATGGCTAGTACGGTACTGTCGGCGATGAGCTTGCTCGTCATCTCGCGTCGAAGAGCGAATTGCGGCAGCCTGTTGCTGTCGCTAAGGTACCGCACGAGCGCCTGGCGAAGCGGTTCGGCATCTAAATCTTCGGCCAAGATGAGTAGGCGAAGCAGCAAGTCACTTGTGCCGAACAGCTTCTCAACCTGCAGTGTTGTGCCCATGATGCTCTGTTCCAACCCGTGCCACCCGCTGCTCTCACAGTTTTTCTGGAGCGCAAACACGTCTCGTTGCATTGACCGAACGCGGTCGCTGGCCGATATCTCCAACTCGTCGTACTTGGCGTTTACTTTGGCGACCTCGTGGTTCAGTAGCTGCGTGTGCATGCGGCGCAAGTGCTGGATGTCGTCTTCAAGCGCTTTTTCCAAATGCATCCTGATTTGGCTGAGCGCATCTGAGCGTGCTAGTTCGAGGCGCGCCAAGTGTGTTTGTCGCTGTTTCTCGAATATGGCGTGAATGTCCTGGACGGACTTGCGCTTGATATGTGCGGCCTCTTGTTGTTGTTGGCGCTGAAGAGTCAGTCGTTCCATGATGTTCGGATCCTTGGCGAACAGAATCAGCCGGTCGACGATCGGCTGCTCTAGGTGATTGAACGCCGAGACTGAATCGTAGTATGAGACCGTATCAGTCAGATGGATGCGTTCGTTCTTCGTGTCGACGTTGTGAAGACTGAAGCACTGGTGTGATGATACCGCGCCTGCTCCGGTGCTGGTGCCTTGGTACAGGTCGTCAATTGTCTTGCAGCACCGTCTCAGCTCCGCTTTTGGCACAATTCGCGAGTACTGCGCCAAGGATACCATGCAAATGATCAGAGCAACATCCCGCAACCGGAGCCGAAAGCAGTCGAACCTTTGGGAAAGTCCGTCCTGCTACCTCGAGGGTGACAAACTCGCACGCTTCGTGTCGGAGCTTTTCGTCCTCGTAGATGAGCTGGAAGAGTCGAGCTTCGCAGGTTGTGCGCGTGCAATCCAGCAGAGGCTGATATTTGGGCAGAGCGCCGAGCGTCACGTGGCCTCCTCCCTTGCTGTGCGTCACGGCTTTCAGGTAAAGCGCCAATAGAGCACGGAACTCTGGCGACTCGAGCTTTTGGAGTCGATCGTCGAGGACATGTCCATCTCTGCTGATGCCGAACTCCCGTTCAAATTTGCTGGCAAGGTCGGCCGCACGTGTCTCGGGGTAGAAGCAGCATTGTTGAACGAGGAATACGTCTTGCTCGACTGAGAAGACTGCTTCGCCGTCAAACAGCTCCTCGTCGCTCTCTTCGTCGTCGTTCGAATAAGCGCTGCCATCGCTGGGGATATCGTAGAAAACGTTGCTTGGGATGAATGGCGCGATCGGCGCTGAAAGGAACTGTGGGGATGTCGTCATGGCGAGTCTGGCACTCGGATCCCGAGCGGCACAAGCGAGAGAGTGAAACAGTGACTTGTGGCAGTGCGAACCGTCGTCCAGTTTGTTCCACAATAAGTACTCTCGAATATCGGCACAGTTCGAAGAAAGAACACACTCGATTCTGGAACGAGAACCACAAAGAGCGGGAACCAAGCTATGCTATAATCGTGTGTGCAATGCCGTCCTTCAAGGCATCCAGCTACGACTTTATCTCCAGCGTCAGATGCTTTTCTGAATGCACATGCTCTTCCTCATGACGATCAGTGCTCATTGCTCGCTTTTACAATTTCTTTTACTCAAGATCGATTGAAGATGAATGCGGTAGATACGTTGGCAAAGAAGATCGTGTCCGTTCCGAGTCCTCACGAGAGCATCGCATACGGAGTAGAGTTGTCGTGATAGCAGAAACGGCCACACCACTGTACCAGTCAACAGGTTCGTCAAGGCGCTGAAGAAGCGAGCGACTGTGCTTCCGATGGACGCGTGCCGAACGAGCCAGGATTGCTCTCGCTGTCAAATGCGATTCAAGCCAGCTCGGTTATTCATGAAGGTGCGGAGTAAGGAACTCGAGGACGATGTCGGAGAGAAGGAACATGCCGACCAAGAAATAGTTGAAGGATATCAGGGAGATGATGGAGGTTCAAGAATGTAAAGCTCAAGGACACCAAAATCGTCCTGAGGAGCAACAGGAACGTCTTGCGCTGTACCAAGTGTCGATGCAAGGCCACTCTCTCGAACGGAGATGTCAATGCTGCGAGTAATATGCCGGAGTTGCTGACTAGTGGGTTGGGATGAAAGCACGGACTCAGTAGGCTGAAGGCGTCCAGGCGAGGCGGATCGCAGTGTGGACATCGAAGAGAACGAGGTGGTCGGAATGAATTGTAGTGCTGGTAGTGCGGGAGATCCATTGTGAACGA
>JAADXC010000215.1:0-43122 GCA_023336425.1 Phytopythium cucurbitacearum (nom. inval.)
ACGAACACGATACGATGCTGGACGTGGCGCGCCAAGTTGGCATTCAATTAGAGTGAATGGAAGCGTTCGCAAGGCTTCAATTTGGCTATAGAGTTCAGATGAGTTGACTTTCGGGTGGGAAGCCGCAGCAGCACCACGGAGTAGCTTCGCTTACTCTCGCCTCACTGTGCATTTGTGCGACAATCCTTGTCGGCCCCGTTCGAATGTATCGTTTTGCCTTTAACGATATGATTACTCATGTTGACGATCCAGATCTGTGCTGGATAGATGGAGCCACGAGTACTATATGAGAGTGGCCACGCGACGGTTCGCCACATTGAGAAATCGGCACACAAGTCTTCGTTGCGGCCGTAACCCAGGTAAGCATGGCGTCGAACATGGAGCAGCAGCTCACGGGTCCGCGCTTCGCGCTCCGAGGCTACGAGCGGATGGCGAGCATGGCCCCGGCCGCCTCAATGAAGATCGTGCACGCGATGCTCGTCCGTGGACCTCCCATCGCTGAACTGTTGCCGACTGCGGTCATGCACACGTTCAACAAGCACCCGCGCATGCGAGCACTCCAGATAAATGACGAGTTCGCGACCGCCGAGATCCACCCGCACCTCACACTCGCTGACATCGAGTCCAAACGCCTTCTCCGACTCGTCGACGCGGGAAACGGTGACGAGTGGCAGCAGTACGTTGTTCAAGAGTGCGACATCCCGTTCGACCGGTGCACAGAGCTGCCGTTCTTCTTGACAGTCTGGAGTAACGAGGCAACTCACGAGGCGCGACTGATGCTGTTCTCGGACCACTACATGTCGGACGGCTTCACTGGCGGGATCGTGTTGAACGACATTCTCGAGCATGTGGTGTTAGTGTCCAAGAACCGCGACGCGTCTCCGCCAAAGGAGCTGCCGCTGCGACCAGGATTGTACAACCTGTGGCTCGATTCACTGAAGATAGTGCGGCCAATAGCCAAGATCGCAGTCAAGCTGCTCGGCAAAGCCATGTTTCGGAGTGAAGTCCGGCAATTCAAGCCACGGCTTCCCGCTCGTTCGGATCAAAAAGACTTCCAAATCCCCGTCGTGGTCAACACCACGCATGCCTGCTTCGGAGATGGCTCAACAGCCAACTACAACTCGATACTTGCGCGATGCAAGGCGGAAGGAGTAACTGTCGCTGGTGCTGTGGTTGCCGCGGTTGTTCTCGCGTACTATCACACCGTCAAGGCATGTGGCCTTCAAGTCGACGCCAAGCGCTTTAGATTGGCGCTAGACGTGGATTACAACATGCGCAAGCGTGTGCCGGAGCCAGTGGAGGAAGACCAAGTGGGCAACTACGTGGCTATGAACCCCGTCGATCGCCTTGGCAAAAAGGGAATCAATCTGACGACCGAACAGTTCTGGGACGTCGCTCGCAACGCTCGCAAGGACATCCATGGCGCACTCAACAGCAATCTGATGCTGTCGCTGCAGTCCGTGCTGATGGACCAAGTCGCACACTCGGGAATGACGCCGGACACTCTGGGTATGCGGATCCCGAGCTCCATGCTGTCGGATGTCAATGTCTCGAGCTTGGGAAAGTACCCATTCGCCAAGACGCACTGCATCGGCGATCCGAATGACTCGGAGTCCAAACTCACGGTCGAGAGCTTGTACCTCTACAACGTTACGCCGACGTTCTCGCCTGGCACCTGCGTATTTATCACCTCGGTAGACCGGTTCTGCTACGTCATGTCGCACAAGTACGAGGACGACGTGGCCTCAACGCTGTTCCGCTCTATTGTGGCCTTCTGCGAGCACATGTCGATAGTCGAGCAGGGCGACACGATGCTCGACGTGGTCCAGCAGGTCTCGACCAAGCTGCTGCAAGCGTGAGTGGTGATGAGAAGTGTATCCAAAAGTGTAGTCATCGAACCTCAGATATGGCTACACATTAGGTTCGCTCGCAACGAACTGCTATTCGTTGCACTACGCGACAGTATGACCTTTATCCGCATTAAATCCACTGCACGAGTTCATTGGGCGGGATCGGAGGGCTACTTTGCATCTCGATATGCGCTGTAAATGGTGTCTGTCAACCATATTGACAATGCTCACACATTTGCAGGATGGCCATATTGCAGTCGTCGAGCAACAAGCCAGTTGAAAACGCGGTCCATCACGACCATCCAGATACGGCTCATCGTGCCGCTCCAGGTTGCTAGCGCCGAGCGACATCGCAATTACGAAGCAGAGGTTTGATGCATGCACAGCTTTCACTACACTTTAGCCATGCGCTTCGAGCAGCATCTTCAATCGGCCACATCCCGAGACGGCGCCGGCTCTCCCGAGATATCGCTGGATGGAAGCTGAGCCTGCTGTGCTGGATTGGGAACGCTCGGCATGCTTGCCCAGCTGATCAAGCAATCGGCGACCCTCTCCCAGTGGCGCACGTCACAGATTGAATTTCATTCTGAATGAATTCGTCTCTTTTGCGACCATCTGATCGGACGGAATACATTCGTCAAGGCAAATATTGCGCAATCTGACCAAAAATGCAAACATATCGGATTGTTTTAGGCGGCTGGTCGGTGCTTTTACAGTTCAGCGGATCCTCCCATCCGACCAGCTCAGCGCAGCTCCTCACGCGCTCCGTTGGCCTGAAGCTGTCCGCGCCTCGCTGCGCCGCTCCGCTCCGCCCCCAGACCTCCCATTGCCAGACCAAGCCTCCGACCATGAGCGGCGAGACGCGACACCTGCTGCACCGCGAGACCCGCAGCCTGAGCGAGTCGGACGACGTGGCGACGCTCGGCGTCAAGCCGTACGGGCCGCTCGTGGCGCTGGCCATGGCGCTCAACTACATCATCGGCACGGGCTGCTTCGGACTGCCATTCGCCTTCACGCAGGCGGGCATCGGGCTCACGACCGGCCTGCTGCTCGTCGGCGCCGTCGGCTCGGTCGTCACCATGAACTACACGCTCGAGTCGCTGGCGCGAGCCGAAGGCGTGTGCGCCGCGACCCACAGCGGCGCGCCGAGGCACGAGATCACGTTCCGCAAGTTCGAGTTCGCGACGGTCGGCGACATGTTCGCCGGCCGCGGCGGCAAGCTCGCGGTGCAGGTCGTCATGGTGCTCTACTGCATGGGCTCGCTCTGGTCGTATGCGTCCGTGTTCGCGTCGTCCATGGGCTCGCTCTTCTTCACGTACGTGCTCCGCGACACGTGCGACGTGTACGGAGCCAACCCGAGCGGCGGCTGCCTGACAAGCTATTACGTCTTCATGGCCATCTTCGCGGCCGTCGTGCTCTCCATGGTGCTGATGGACCTGAGTGACCAGGCCGCGGTGCAGAAGTTCCTGTCCGTGTACCGCATCGTCGCGTTCGCGCTCATGCTCGTCACGATGCTCATCAAGCTCGGCGTCGACGGCTTCGACCTGCTGGAAGCTCGGTATGCCGCGATCGGCGCCGCCAACTGGCGCAACTTTGGCAAAGGGTTCGGCCCGACGCTGCTCGCGCTCAACTGCCAGTACAACATGCCGGACGCGCTCCAGCCGCTCGAGCCGAAGCGGTACGCACGCGTGGTGGCGTTCGCCGCTCTGGCAGTCGCGGGTGTTTGCTACCTGCTCGTCGGCCTGCTCGGCGCCTTGGTCTTCGACGAAATCAACCCGCTGGCGACGCTCATGTGGTCGACGTACTCAGGCTGCGGCAACGGATGGGACGCGTGCGAGCAATGGAACCCGCTGGGTGTGACGGTGCAGCTCGTCATCCTGCTTTTCCCCGTTGTGAACGTCGTCTCGGCCTACCCGATGGTCGGCGTCACTGTCGGCGACAACATGCATATGTCCTTCCCGCGTGACCTGACCGCGCGGTTCGGCCACGAAGCGACGCGCAGTCTGTGCCGACTCTCGGTCGCCGTGCCGCCCATCCTGCTGGCCATCGTGTTCAAGAAGCTCGACTTCATCTTCTCGGTCGCGGGACTGTTCGGCTTCCTGCTCGGTCTGAGCATCCCGTGCTGGTTCCAGGTCATCGGCACGCGCTACTGCCAGCGCGTCTGGGGCTTCAAGGGTGCGGCCGTCACGCCTTTCACGGTGCCAGTTATCAGCTCCGTCGTCTTCTCCGGCACGTTTTTGGCGCTCACATTCGGCATCTTCGCGGTCGCCGTCGCGACGCTGAACGCGTGAGCGCGGTTCGACTTGGTCGTCAGCACACAGTTAGAGCAAATGACCCAGCAGCTGAAAAGTAGCATGAGAGACAGTTGTAGAACGCGTGACTTTTTGTTTTCTGGCGTGCGCAGTGGCTTCAACTCGTTCAATACAGATAGAGCACCATCCACACATAAGCAAGTACAAAACTGCACGGCGGTGAAGCGCGGCAGCAGCTCAGTTCTCGAGCACGACGCAGTACCGCGCTTTGCCCGAACGCAGCCGCTGAAGACCGTCGTTCACGGCAGCCATCGGCATCTTCTCAATCATGGGGCGAACGTTGTGCTCGGCTGCCGTCGCGAGCATGTCCCTCGTGTCTTGGAGACTTCCAGTGATGCTTCCAGTGATAGTGACACGCTTGCCTCTCACACGGCGCGGCTCTTCAGCTACGCACAGTACCACGACCGTCCCGTTGTTGCGCACGAGCGCCAGGTCATAGGAACGACCGGGAGCGACGCCAGTCACAAGCAGCAGGTCCAGCGAGTCGGCAGCTTGGCGCAACCGCTCCGAGTCGCTCAAGTCGACGAACTCGGTGCCACTGCCGCCTAACGCAATCGCCTCTTCGCGCTTGTTGGGAGAGTACGAGAGTGCGATCGGCGTGCCGCCAAGCGCGCGGACGAACTGGAGCGCGAGGTGGCCGAGACCGCCAATACCCACGACACCGACTCGACTGCCTGGCCGAACGTGGCGCTTCAGCGGCGAGAAGACCGTCAACCCGGCACACATGAGCGGCGCTGCAAGTTCAGGTGGGATGGTGTCCGGGATTTTGACGGCGTAGTCACTGCGCAGACGCACGTAGTCGGCCAGACCGCCGTACGTACGAGCGCCATCTTGATACTTTGAGCCGAAGACGAACACTGCGCGCGGACAGTGGAGGTCGTCACCCTTGGCACATTTCGAGCACGGATGCTGAGCATTTTCGTTGCGGCAGCTCCAGATATGGAAACCGACGCCGGCACGGTCGCCGACAGCCAGATTCTTGACGCTGGGACCCGCGGCGGTCACCGTGCCTGCGATCTCGTGGCCCACGACGAGCGGGAAGGTCGAGTCGCCGTACATGTCGTCGAGCCGCTCGACGTCGTAGCCCGCAAGCGCGCAGTGCGATACCTGGACTTCTACGTCTTCGTCTCCGAGTGGACGGGATTCGTACCGCCAGCGCTGAAGGTTGGACGACCGAGAGAGTGCTGCGTACGCATTGATGGTGCGGGGACCGAGCGCCGACTCCTCCATCATGTCGGGGTTGGTGCAAATACGGCAGTGTCTGACGGTGACAGTCAATTCGAGAGTGAGCTATGAGATCCCTTTCCGCCTCGCGGCTCCGAAAAGAGTGAGATCATCAACGCGAACTGGGTAAGCGCGCATGGGACACGAAATGGTGGCCCCGTAATAATGCTCGCCGCATAATCAGACCGACCGACTTGCACTCCAAGCACCTCACGAAATACGAGCATGACCATCACTACCGTGACTGGACGATTTACGAGAGGTTGGGATGCAAAAGTGTAACCACACGTAACCCTCCTGTCATATCGGAAAACATGGCGGAAGACATGGAGGTGGTGGATCCCGCGCTGGACGCGACGGACGCGAGCGAGCCGGACGTCGTGACGCTCGACAAGGTGACGCTGCTGCAGGAGAGCGTGGACAAGATGGCGCTGAGCATGTTCAACGCGCTGCGGCTGCTGCCAGCGGCCTCGGGCGAGTCTAGCACTAGCGAGGAGACCGTCGCAGCTGTGAGGGGATTACTTTAAGGTTCGCGTGATTTGCGGCGCTTTACTGATGTCTATGGCGGTGCTATTAGGTGCGGTCGCTAGCGACAGACGTGCTGCAGATGGTGAAGGAGACGGACGCGCTCATTGACGATCTCCCGGGTCTCGACAAGACCGAGAGGTGGCGTCGATCTCTTCGAGTAGTCATCTTTGCTACGGAGTCTCACTGTTGTGGTGATGGTGCACAGTGAGCAGCTGGACGAGCTGCGGCGACTGCAGATCGAGAGTGAGGAGGAGGCGCAGACGCTTCGGCAGGTGGCCGAGGAAGCCGGTGTGTATCGCGGAGTGGTGGTATCATGGTGTATTGGATCGAGCCTAATGTGTTGTCGTGATGACCAGAGCGGTGGATGGATCGCGCGCGCGACTCGCTGCGGGTGATCGCCGACAGCCGGCTGCGTCATTGATACCTAATGGCTAGCGTTCGCTATTGTCCGGCCGGGTCATGTGCAATACAGGGCGATAGTTTCCCCATGTTGGCGATTGAGTTGGAGACCTCGGATATGGTCGTTGAGTCTGAGCCAGCGTGCGAGTAGATGGTGTGACTGTTGGCGGTCTTTTCCCGGTTGGTCTCGAGCGCGATCGCGTGCGTCATGTCGTTCGCGTTCATGCGCACACGGGTTGGCAGCTCTTTGATATCGGGAAAGTTGACCGAGTGGAGCAAGTGGTAGCCAACTCGCTCGTCCAGTGGCCTCGATGTATACGCAGTAGCGGCAGTTCACGATACTTGTTGAGTGCAGGGAGCAATGCCGAGCTCCATCCACTTGACTACGAGCGACTGGAACGGATCGTCGAGCGTGGGCAGCGCGATCGCCGCCAGCATGGTAGCCATCTCGAGAGGGGATGACAGGTTCGATGAAATGGTTCAAAATTCGACGATATCATTGGAGGAAACGCTGTGTTGAAAGCCCTGGCGATTGGCTATATATGTTCTCGATGCCGATTTTGCTCGCTCAAGCAAAGTCAGAGAACCATGGCGGATATCCACGGCGGACGAGTGCTGGCGGGCGAAGACAGCGAGGAAGACGACGACGAGGACGGTGAGGCGCCGCTGGCCACCACATCGACATGTTGTGCCTCATGTTGAGTATGTGTTGTATGTGGTTGTGGGTCGTGCCGTAGACTACAGCTTCCAGTTCGGCGGGTTTGGTGCGCAGTCTGGTGGAGGAGGTCCGCGCTTTGCGGCGCCGCCGGTCGTGGTCGCACCAGCAGCCGGCGGCGAAGAGAGCGAGGAGGAGGACGATGAAGAGGAGGAAACCCCAGTGGAGCTGCCTAAGAACGACGCCACCGATGACGAACCTCCAACTGCAGTGAGAGTCGAAGAAGAGGAGCGGGAAGAGAGCGAAGAATTGCAGCCGAGCGCTGTTGGTGAAGCTGAGCGGCCAACCGCCGAGGTTGTAGTGGAGAGGGAGAAGGAGGGCGAAGGCGCTGAGCTGTGGTCGATCGATCCAGCAATGGACGGCGCGCAGGTTATGGCCGAGGCGTTCGTGCGGTCTGTCGCTCCGTCGCTGGATGCGTCGCTCCAGCGGATAGACGAGCTGCGCAGCAACCAGCAGGTTCGTCGACGATTGGGGACTTGGTATGGATCTGCATGCTGACGCTTGTCGGCGTTGTTGTTGTTGTTGTTGTTGTTGTTATGAGAACAGCGGCTGCTGCGGTTGCTGACGGAGCAGAACGCGGCCGTGGCGAACAACAAGCAGATCGAGGACGCGGCCGTCGTGCTCGACAAGCTGCCGCACTATTTCAAAAAGGTGCAGGACATCCGCGCGGCCATGAGCGAGATCACGGCAAGCGTGGACAAGATGAAGCGTCGCGCCGAGGGCTTGCGCATCGATGCGCAGTCGCGTACGTTTGGTGTCGCCTTATTCAGGAGGAAGCACTGTGCTGACACAAAGTATTTATACCCGTTGGCGGTCACTGCAGACGCGCTGCGCAAGGAGAACAAGCGCGACGCGCAGAGCCAGTGGAACAAGCTGTACGCCGCCAAGTCCACCGCGTCCACCGACTCGTAGCCGCTGCACGTTTGCCGTGCTCAATGCAGCAAATCTCCTCACTATCTCGCGTGTCAATCTCGCACGAGTCACAGATCTAGGAAAGGGCGTCGTCATTTATTTCAAAAGTGTCGGTGAAGCTTCACCGCCACACATGCAACCTCGCTGCTGCGCTGCACCTCGACGCTCGAGCCTCCAGTACGAACGCACGTTATCAATCAGTGGCGTTACCTACTCGTCGGCTCCGGCGTCCGAGACGTAGACCAGCTACCTGTCTGCCCTCTCTGCTCAGGGCTTGCTGTATTTAATGTACAGCGCCGCGATCGCCACGACGGCGGCGAGCACAGCGAAGAGCGGGCCGTTGTTGCCGCTGATGTCCTGGCGACCGCCGGCAGTCTTGGTCTTCCACTTGGGCTGCGCCGGACCGGCGTCCGCTCCCTCGCGCTTCACGTCGCCCTTGACTTTGCCCACGAGGTAGTCATTCAGCTGCTTGCGAGCGTCGTTCGAGTGACCAATGTCGTCGAACTCGTCCGTCGCGTCCTGGCCAGCGAGGTCCACGACGATCTCCGGACCGCCCGGGTGGTCGTCCAGGAACTTGGTCACGTCGTACACCTTGCGGATGCCCTCGTCCTTGACGATGATCCAGCAGTCCTCGACCGTGCTGTGCTGCGCCACCTCCTCGAGCGTGAACTCCTTCAGCGTCGGTTCCTCCGCCTTGGCAGGCGCAGCGGCGGCGGGCGTGGGCTCGACCATGGCTTCTGACAGCTCGAGGGATTCCGAGGGTCCTGGGCGGGCCGGTGGCGAAATGATGAAGTGGCTCAGCGCGGTGCCCGCGTCACACTCAAACGCGCCGAAAGAGTGGGCATCGTTGCAAATAAACCTCGTTCGCGCGAGGTTTTTGTCATCATCTGAAGCTGGGTTTAGTGTTCTAAACACCAAATAGCGAACAAATTGGCCCAATTGTAGCATAAGACTGGGAGGACGGGTCTGATCTCAGAGGGACTTGCGGCGCGAGGTCTGCGATATGGGCACATGGACATGCCGCCAGCTCTTCGCCGTGCCATAGCCGGCAGTTTCCCGACCAAGCGCGTCTATCGGAAGACCGTGTGATTTGATGGGATGCGCCGAGGCGAAGTGGACACTGGCGCGGCCTGTTTGCCGGCGGTCCCGATATGCCGCGACGACCCATAGAAAAGTTGTTCTCCGCCAACCAAAGCACGCCATTTCCATTAATTGTCTCTCTGCCAATAGTTCAATAGTTCAATAGTTCTGCCACAATAAATGCGCCACAGTATGGAACATTTAATGCCATTATTTAGCGACACATTAATTTTCTATTTCATTCATGGCTACTGCCATGACGCGCATCCAAATCAACCTCGTGCTCCTGCTTGCGCTGGCGCTGGCGGCGATCGCGGCCAATGCGGAGGCCAATAGCGAGACCGTCACCGTTGTCGTGGTTGGCGCGACGGGAAACCTGGCGGCCAAGTACCTGTGGGTGGCTCTCTTCCGACTCGCGCTGCGCGACCAGAGCCGATCCTACCGCTTCCTCGCCGGCACATCCGACCCGATCGAGCGCGGCAATGCGTGGAAGGCGCGGTTCTTCAGCGCCGATTTCGAGCGGCGCGTGTGTGGTGATGGAGGTTCCGACGTTGATACTGGTGTGGGGATGCGCGCTGAGTGCATCGCATTCTTCCAGCATCACTTCAAGCCGAGCGTGAGGTATGCTCCGCTTCGCTCGGACGCGCAGTATGAAGCAGCAGCAGCGATGCTGAACGAGGACGCTGGCGATACGATCGAGGCCGGTCGAGTGGTGTACTTGGCCATCCCGCCGGAGTACTTCTTGCAGGTGACCACTGTCGTCCATTGTTGGTGAGGACTCGAGGATTGACGAGTTGGCTGGTGCTGCACAGACGATCACTCTAGTGGACCGCCACCTGCGACTCCAGCATCAATCGGTCGAGAGCAAGGATACATCGTTCCTGCGAGTCGTGATAGAGAAGCCCTTCGGGTCGAGCTTCGAATCCGCTCGCGAACTGGCGTCGAGTCTCTCGACCGTGCTGAGCGTACGTACGTTCGATGAGGTTGACAGTGGGGGGAATAGCGAGGACTGATGTTGGAATGACGAGCAGGACAACGAGATCTTCGTGATGGACCACTACGCAGGCAAGCCGGCCGTGAGGGCTCTCCAGAGCTACTTGTCGCGCAATCACGCAGCGTTACACCCGCTCTGGTCGTCTCGCCACATTTCCGGCATCCAGGTAGTGCTTCCTGCCTATCCAATGACGACCCCGATATGTTTTCGATGGCGATTGATTTGTGTGGCTGTTCAATCGTGACAGGTCGAGATGACCGAGCGCGAGACGCTTCAGGGTCGCATCAACTACTTTCACCAGTGGGTATCCGTCTTAGCGTGGGAGTTGTTCGTTACTTGACGCTCATTTGTGTGATCAAATGTGCAGCACCGGCATCATCCGAGACGTGATGGTCAACCACCTCCACCTCTTGCTCGGTCTCGCGATCGATCCATCCTTCAAGCTGGACCACAACTCCATTGCAAACCGACTGTCATTCGTCGACTCGCTGAACTGGGATCGCGATGGTATCCACACGTGGCAGTACGCAGAGTATCCCGCCCAAGTCCGGCTCGAAATGACCAACGACGACAAGTCTGTCTTCACCCCCACAGCAGCTGCAGTCAGCTTCTCGAGTTCACTACCGGCTTGGAACGCTACCGAATTCATCTTGACCGCCGCGAAAGCTGCTGCCACCAGGTTGCTTGAGATTCGAGTTGATTTCGACAACGCGCCACTCGCATCTCCGTGCTCGTTGACCATCACAATCCAGCGAGGCATCAACGCAGACGCAGCTACAAGCCAGAGCATCACTTGGTCGTGCGATTTGATATCCCCAGCTGACCACGTGCCGCCACACGGGTGGACGTTCGCCGATGAGTCCAAACGGACGATTGTCCCGACTGCCACTGCTGAACAATGGGTGTGGGACCTCGGAACAGATCAAGCCTCGGCGTATGATCTGCTCCTACTGGACGTGGCTCACGGGATCCGCGACAATTTCGCCGACATACGCGAGGTGCTCGCAGCGTGGAAACTGTGGACTCCGATCGTCGAGGCAGCTGAAGTTCGACCCAACACTTTTGAGTACCCGACAGGAGTTACGCCATGGGAGTTGGATGCAGCTGACCGAGCTCAGGCCTTCGACGAATTGTGAATATCAATCGGACGTCTGCAGTTCATCGCCGTAAATGTGCGCCAGGTACAGGTCGGCCTCGTGCGGACAGTAAACCTCAACATCGTGCAACGCGCAGAGCTGCAGCGGCAGGATCCACTCTCGTGGCACAGCCAACTGCTTGGCGGCGGCCATTCTCGAGCGCTTGGCCGTATTGGGAGACACCTCGCGGCACTCGACGCACTTAATCCAGTGCTTGGACGGCGGCGGTCCCAACATCTTCACCGCGGCTTGGTCGCCATCCTCCTCCTGGTCGTCAAGCTCCTCGAATACTCGTATCCCAACGAAGAACCCAAAGCGCGTGTCCACAAGGCGCACAGGCGTATCCTCGTCGCACTCGCCGCGCGGGTACAGCACGCTATTCAGCGCATTGAGCTCGTAGCCAGGCGGGAATAATAGAACTTGGTTTTGAAGTGCTTCATATCCGCTGGACAGGATACCAACGTCAACGCCAGCGTCCCAGACGCTCATTACCCCCGCCCGCTTTTGACCCAACAGCACACCACCGTCGATCCAAAAACCCACATTAGCACCTTCCAACTCACTCCCAAGGACGCGAAGCAGCTCGACGAAGGCTTGCAGTCGCTCCGGCGCCGTGACGCAGATGTCGGTCGTGGCGAACCGCGCGTCGCGACCCGAGAGCGGTAGGCAGCGCCGCAAACGCGAAAGCGACGACGAGCCCTCGACGCGCAGGCGGCCGTCGCCGGCGTCCCCGGGCGGTGGCGTGCGCGACACCAGGAAGCCGAGCGCCAGCAGCTCCGCGAGCACGAGGAAGGTGACGAGAGACCCCACGTTGCGCCTCATTTTGTGCTTTTGCGGGAAATCCATCAGACACCACCGAGCGTAAACCGGCGTAACCCTCCCATGTAACTCTGTGACGTGTGGAAAGGGGAACACACTGTTCCCTTTTGTATGAAGCATGTGACGTGTGAAAAGTGAACAGTGTGTTCATTTTTTCACACGTCACAGATTTTTAATTACGGAAATGGCCCGGATCCGTTGCAATTTCGTAATTATTATAAAATAATAACGGAACAATGTGTTCCCTTTTTCACACGTCACACAAAACCATACTTCGTGCAAGAGTTACATAAACAAATCGACTCAGAATCAGATTTTGAGCTGATAAATATCTGAGCCGAATTTGAGACAGTTTTGTAATTACTATTAAATAATTACGGAACAGTGTGTTCCCTTTTCCACACGTCGCAGACGAAAACAAGAGGGCAAAATGGCGAGCGTACCCAGGGTTACATTTCAATCAGATAAAATAAGATTAATGACAATTAATATTTAAGACGATAAAAAGTAAAGTACAAGCATACACATGTATGAATGAACTCATACCGAAGAGTATGACTTGCAAACTACATTGATCGGGTGAAACTCGAGAGATGGCATGCCTCCCAACTGCATTGCCTGAGGACGTGCATGTGACCAAGAACTCGCCACCGCACACGTGGTTTCAAGAATTGCGCACTGCGAGGCTATCTTGGGCCTGTCATCCATCTCCTCGGCTGTTATGCTCTTGCCGCTCATGGGTTCGTTTCTTCTACCGTTCCATGCCAGACGATCCTCTGAACTCCTCGTCTCAGCTGTGTTGTGCGCTCGACCGCCGTCGATATCTGGCGATACTCCACGTCCCGGCTCACGTCTCGAGTCTAATCTTGCTCCAGCGGCTAACTTCAGAGGGTGGTGTCTGGCTCTACTTGGTCGCTCCTTCAGCATCGTGAACTCGGTCAGTTTACAAATCGACCCCGACCGATCACCGACTCGACCGCATCCCTTGCCATGAGCTTTTGGAACGATACAGTCGGTGTCAAGGTGCCGCAGGTGACCGTCTACTTCTGGATCATCAAGGTGCTGGCCACGACGGTCGGTGAGACCTTCGCCGACTTCCTCAATGCCGACGCCGGTCTTGGTCTCGGCGGCACGTCCGGGGTCATGCTCGCCATCTTCCTCGTGTCACTGGCCGTGCAGTTCAAGCTCGACTTCTACTTCGCGCCGATCTACTGGTTCGTCATCGTGGCCATCAGCACGGTCGGCACACTGCTCTCCGACAACCTGACCGACAACCTCAACGTGCCGCTCGAAGTCACGGCGCCAGTCTTCTTGGTGCTGCTACTGCTCGACTTTTTCGGCTGGTACCGCGCCGAGAAGGACCTCTCAATCCACACCATCTACACGCGCAAGCGCGAGGCGTGGTACTGGCTCACCGTCTTGGTCACGTTCGCTCTCGGCACTGCGGCTGGCGACCTCATCGCTGAGCAGCTCGCTCTGGGGTACGGCAACTCACTCGTCCTCTTTGCCGGAGCCATTGTGCTGGTGGCCTTGGTCTGGTGGTTCAAGCTCATCAACGGCGTGCTGGGTTTCTGGCTCGTCTACGTGTTGACGCGGCCGCTCGGTGCGTCGCTGGGGGATCTGCTGTCGCAGAACCCAGCGGACGCCGAGTCCGAGGACTCCGGGTCGGGGTCAGGCTCTGGGTCAATCTCTGGGTCGATCTCTGGATCGATCATCGGATCGAGCTCCGCCTCCGAAGATGCTCCATCGGGTTGGAAGGCGGGTCTCAATCTCGGCACCACCGTGACGAGCATGATCTTCTTGGGGACCATCACTCTCTTGGTGATTTTCCTGACCATCACCAAGAAAGACAAGCTCAAGGTCGAGCAGGTGCGTCCGGACATCGAGACAGGCGACAACACCACCACCTCGCCCTCCAACGGTGATGGCGGGTGGTCCATGCTAGAGAACAAGAGCACCAAGTGAGCAGCGTGACTTGGCCGACAAGGACCGATACATATTCTGCGTGTCAACTGCTCGAATGCAACATTTCGTTTCCTGCAAATGTTCTTTGCCAGGCTGCTGTCAGTGTCCAGGTGATGGGGTCATGCAGCAGACGCTTGCGCTCACTGTCCATCACAACGGCTCGGAGTAGCGGCGACGACGAGAGTGCGACGATATACCCTCGATACGCACGTAGATCTCCAGCTGTATCTCTCGGCACAGCTGCACGCAAGGCAGCATGGAGTAGCGCTTGACGCTGTTTGGGCTATCTTATCCGAACAAACTTGCTGTTCGCACTACAATTTGCTTTTGAAGAAACAAAAACAGTTCGAAATGGGAATTCGGGTTTGTCAAAATTGCAAGGTTGTCAAAATTGCAACCCAATTTCTGATTCTGTGCATTGTCGATTTTTCAACCCACAAGCATGCAGACCGAGGAACGCATGCCGTCGATGGCGGCCACCCCCGCACGCTACGCGGGGGTTCCGCCGCTGTGCAGCGTGGTGGTCGCGTGCCGATCGACGCCGACGCCATTGGACAGCGCTGCGGATATCGTCTCGACCATCGATAGCTTCATCGACGTCGCGAAGGTCTGGACGGTGCCTCTCGTTTGCGAGCAGGCTGTCTCCGGAGCGATTCGCCTTCTGCCGCGTGTTGCCGCTCGAGAACCTGTCGAGATGGACCCGATACTGAAGCGCAAGCTGTTTTCTGACGCATTGGCGCACGCGTCGCGGCACGGTGATCTGGCGATCGTGAGCTGGCTCGTTGAAGAGTACTTGCCAGCAGGTCGGATCCGATTCGCGGTTGAAGAAGCTGCGCGACACGGCCACCTGCACGTTCTCCAGTGGCTGCGGGAACACTGCAACGACCGAGTTGTGTGGAATGGACGCGCGCTCAGCATTGCGGCGGCTGCTGGCCACTGGGAAGCGGCTTTGTGGTTGGACGACCACACGCCATGTTCGATGCACAGTCAGCGCGTGTTCGTGTTTCGCGACGCCGCCAAGCACGGTCGGCTGGATGTGATGGAATGGATTTGCGGGGAGCGTGGAGGTTTCTCGGCGCGAGACTGGATCATCAACCATAGCAACATCGTCGGGTTCGTCGAGGCGGCCGCGCGGAACGGGTTCCTTGAGGTGTTGAAGTGGATCAGTGAGCGGTTCGATTGGCCAATCTCGCACGGCTGTATGACCGGCGCCGTGTCCGGTGGACACTTGGAGGTGGCCAAGTGGCTGAAGAGGGAGAAGATGCTGCGTGTGGTGCATATGAGCGGGCTGCTTGTCGCAGTGAAGCGTGGAGATCTGCCAATGGTGTCGTGGGTGATCCAGAACCTCTCGATCGGCGGCCACAGAGCCGATCTTATCGAGATGGCGGCTTGTCACGGCCACTTGGAGATGGTAAAGTTTCTCCACGAAGAGTGTCGCGGCATGGAAGGCTCGTGCGCCATGGCAAAGGCAGCTGGAGGCGGCCACCTGGATGTGGTTCAGTGGCTGCATGAGCATCGACCAGCTGAGCGCTCGAGCTGTGTTGCGGAGACTGTTATTGCCGGTAACCCGTACCAAGTGGAAGAAATTCGAGCCATGCTCGGAGACGAAGAATTTCAAGACCTGCAGGATATGGACGACTTTCAAGACGAGGAGTTTTCCACACGAAGCTACGTGACTGCCATGGACTTGGCAGCAGCCAACGGACACATGGACATTCTTCAATGGTTGCACGACCAGCGAACGGATGTTTGCACAATTGCCGCGATGGATAAGGCTGCTGGCGCCGGACATCTTGACATCGTGCAGTGGCTTCATACGCATCGCCAAGAGGGATGCTCGTATAGCGCGATGGATAACGCAGCCGCTGGTGGACACATGGAGGTTGTTGACTGGTTGAATCTGAATCGGAACGAAGGCTGTTCGTCCTTCGCCGTGGCCGAGGCAGCAGCCAACGGACATCTCGACATGCTCCAGTATCTCAGCTTCATTCAACAGGACCGCCACAGCACGAGGGCGGTTAACAGCGCCGCAAATAACGGACACTTGGATGTGTTGCAGTGGCTCGTCGAGACTGGACGTGGAACGTGTACGTCGGCCACAATTGCTGAAGCCGCCGCTCACGGTCACACTCAGGTTATCGCTTGGATTATGTCTGGCGGTCTGGCGCAACCGAATACCGAAGCGTTGAAGAATGCAGTCCAAGGCAGCAATTTGGAAACAGCGATGATGATCCGCGACTTGGGGCTCAGTGAGACGTCGCTTGACTGCTTTGAGCGTGCCATGGCGAACAACGACTGTGAGATGCTTCAGTTTCTGATGCGCGAGTATGGGCCGACCACAAACGGAGTGCAGGAGTTCATCGAGCAGGCTCTTGGGAGGCAACACCACTACCGCGCCAACTACTTTCGCGACTGCCTGGACGAGGTCGTACAGATGCAGTCTGTTGTGTAACTGGCCGTGGAAAGCACATGGTGAAGGTATGCATTAGCAGCTAGGTGTTGAGGTATAATCCAACAATGCGCTGCAGAACGATTTCATCTTGTGATGTAGAGCTGACGCTGGAAGGCTGGCGCGGGAATACGGTCGACTGAGACATCAACACAACCAAGAACATCCTCAATGTGCTCATGTGTCCATTTTAGGTGTCTGGCAATTCAAAGGAACAGAAGCGTCTTCACCATCACCCTCATCCAGTCAACGAGCAAAACATCAATTTATCGTCAGATCATCAACTGGTGTCAACCCTCTTTCGAGGAGGGCGACTCCAACGAGCGAAACTACGCCGATCACCGATCATGCTCAGAGAAATGGATGGATCGGTATAACTGTGATTCAGATTAGTTTCCATCGAAAGGGGCATTCAGCAACCAAGAGTATGCCGTCACCACCGCGTTAATGTTGCGCGATAGAGCGACGTGACGGCAGGCGCTTTTCATACTCACTGGACAGCGATGAGGTGATCGTGGTCGGGGTGGAAACTTCGTCGGCCTTGGCTTCGGTAGTGTTATGATGTGCGGATTTATCGGCGTCATGAGAGACGTCTTCGTTTTCAGTTTGCGTGATCTCCAGGTACGCTTCAACCACGAAGGCAACCACGAGGTTGAGCAGCATGACGACGGCGATAATGTAGAAGCTGATGAAGTACAGGCGGCTCCACTTCGAGGTGACGGCGACCGCTGCGTCCATTATGACATACCACTGCAAATACACCCCATCACCCAGAGAAGCGTCAACGTCAACAAGCCCCAGGAGCAGAGGCGACCAAAATCTCCCACCACGTACATTGTTGACGAAGAATAGCTCGAGCAGTGTCGTGAGCGCGGACGCGAAGTCGTTGAAGTTGTTGCTGAAATAGTTCAGCTGTCCGTAGGCAATGCCAGCGAGGCGTGGATCCCCCACCACGAGCTTTCCACCGTATATCTGTGTGCCGAGCTCGGCATACAGCGCCAGCACTACACCAAGGATTCCTGTGAAGAGACAGCAATGCAGTCAGCAACATGACCCATGAACGGTCAAACAGCGATCAGTCAAGAGACACGAACCGTAAAGTGTGGCGAAGGATGGAATCAGGCGCACGACCGTCGCGAACATGGGACTGACGGACTTGAGCGCGACAAGCAGGCGAAGACATCGCAGGAAGCGCAGGAGTAGCAACACGCGCAACCATCCCCATTCTGTCGCCATGTTGTGCATGTGCACACTTACCTCAGCCACGACAATAACGACCGTAACGAGGCACTCGAAGACGTTCTTGGGGCGATCAAAATACCCAGCCAACCCGAACGCGTGCATCTTGAGCAGCATCTCAATCGTGTACACGGCCGAAAACATGAGCGTCCACGTTTCCCACGAGGCGAAGATCGCATCCTGTCCACTGATCTTAGCTTGGATCTCGAGGATGATGGCCGCAAGGTTTCCCAACAGCACGAGATTGATCACTGGTTCGAAATACTGGTGGAATGGTAATGTCCGGAGCCAGTTCCGCGCAGACCAAACGCTGCCTCGGCGGAACCCTCTCCGGTAACGAGCAGCTCGCTTCGCTTTGGTCTTCCTCTCGTGCGCTAGGAAATCCATGATTAGCACGACAAACTCGCTGTAAGTGATCCAGTTCTCCTCCTCTTCATCCACCCAATGCGCATAGAATATGGACCGCTCAGTCACTGGCTTGTGCTCGTCGCGGAAGAGTGAAATGGTCGGACGCACCAATTCAGACAGTAAACGATCGTATGTTCGGCGGCTGATGATCTTGACCTCGACGGCATCATACTTGTGATCACCAATGGCGCGATGCAGAGTTGGGAGTAAATGAAAGGCCGCTTCGAGCGCCTGTTTGCGGCGCTGCGCGAATTGTACCGCGCGCTCAGCAATCTCATTCCGATAATGCTGATAAATCGACGCGAAGATGAGATTCATGACAAGCAACTGGCTGAGAGCAAGGAATGTCATGAAAAAGAGACTCGCCACTCGTGTCTGCGAGTAAACCGGCATCATGACATCAGGAAAGTTAGCGGTCGTGAGCAGCACGATCAGGTTGGCGCATGCCTCTCCAAACGAGGGGAAGAACGCTTGCTCCTCGTTCGATCCTTGAAATACAACCATGCCAAGCACTGTGTATAGCGCGATCAGAATCGACAGGATGAGGAGACCATCGATGAACCGAGGAAGAGCTTTGACTAAACTGGAGAACCCGGTTCGTAAGCGATGACTCATGCTGAGAAGCAACAGCGGGCGGATCAACGGAGCCAATACCAGTGGCTTGGAGATGAATGAGTCGTCGCTGGCTTTGCCCCCGCTGCTGACCGAGTCGCTGGGCACAAATGACACGGTTAACACAGCCGCGCAGTCGGCTAACAAAAAGACGATTTGGACGAGATACCACTTGTTCAGAAAGTAAATACGACGACCCATGTAGCGATACTTGATGGACATCTCGATCGCCAAAAATGCGAGGCACATCAGCTCGGTGGAGGCGGTGATGCGTTGCGGAAGCACAGGAAGGTTCCATGTCAGGTATCTGCTGGGATCGCCGCAGCTCGGAGCGAAAAAGCACCACGACGGTGTCTCGAAGAACGCCAATAAAATAAGCACGCTCAGGTTGGCCATCCGGATGTAGTGCAAGCCGTGGTATAGCCGCTTGTAGTGGGTTCGGTTGAGACCATCGATGAGATACTCCTTGCCAAGAAAGCGTCCCTCGATGGCATCCCGCACAAACAGCGCAGCAAGCTGAAGTCGCTTCGTCTCTGTGGCTTCATCGTTCCTCCGCCTGACGGGTGAATGGTACAACTTGGATCCGAGCGGACTCGTGCATTCCTCTTCCAAAATGCGCTCATCCACGTCGTTCCCACCGTAGCTCTTGCTGCGTATCCGCTGAGCCTCTCGAAGATCGTCCACAATTCGAGCAAGCTCGTGATGGTAGACCGCGGTGTACGAGACCAAACACAACGCAGCAACAATCACGAACAGGGGCGACACGACGAGGAAGCACGCGCCAAGCGAAAGGACCGAGCCGAGCAGCGCCGTCCACTTGGAATACTGAACCGCACAACATTCGCATTAGTGTCATTCGGGGTTGTGAGAGTTCGTGCATTGATTCATACCATGCGAAACGACGGCTGGAAAGTCGCCGAGGTGATTTCTTGGAAGAAGCAAGCAAAGTTGAGGATGCAGAACGTGAGCAGAACGGTCGGCGTCATGAGCGGCACTATTTGGTCGACTGTCCCGCAGAGAAGCGCCGACTGGCACACCGCCCAGGTTACGAAGCGCTTGGCGATAGCGGGTAGCCACGAGAACACCCAGTCGCAACAGCTCCGAGTCGGCTGCAGTTCTGCCGCGTGAGATCTTCCCGACGGCGTCGGCGCTGTCGCACCCCATGGCACCTGACTGGAAAGGAACGAGCCGAACGCTGCGGCGGCTCCGTCGACGTTCGCGAATGCTGATAGCGACACGCTGATCGACACCCCGAGGAGAACGAAAATGATGCCGATCACGTGGTCCACGGTGTCTGGCACGATGAAGCGGTTGCTGCCGAGCGTCGCGGCATCAACGGACACAGTGAGGATAGCAGTGAAGAAGAGATGCGTCGCCAGCCCAACTCCCAGCGCCTTGTGGACGCCTATCACGAGCTGCTGCGATTCGTAGCGATGCCGCGATTCCGATCGCTCCAAGGCTGAGATTGAGCGTCCCGTCAAATGAGTCGTCGCGACAAGTCCGCTGAAAGTCGCGACAAGCGTGGCAAACATTTGTCGAAATAGCTTCGGTCGGTTTGCGTGGATGTTCTGCTTGAGATGCTCGAACGACCACCCTGTCCCTGTTGCGACCCGAGGCACCGATAGGTATGTTGAGCTGCTGGCAACGGTCGCCATGGCTGCGATGAAGACCCAACACAACGCTCGGAGAGATATCCTTGGCTTGAATGAGGCAATCACAGTCAGCAACAAGAGACCGCCGCTCGACGTGGCCACTGTCACCCACGATCCAGAAGGATTCCATGGCAGAGGATGAGCCGCGACGATGGCAGGGTTAACAAAGTGCAGCGCCAACTCCGCGAACCCGAGCAGCGAGAATGCAGCACCAAACGCGCAGGATGCGAACAGCATCATTCCGATCAGTTGGCCCAGTCGTCCGCCTAGGGAATGACGAATCGCTCCGAACAGGCCGTCGATTTGATCCTCGTCGCCTATGACTTCTGCACAGAACAAATCGCATAGCACCGTTAGTGCATCGCCTTGCAACATTCAACCAGCACGAGTAACACGTACTGTTAGATGCGATGGCCGACATGGAGCCAACTGTGAGCAGCGTGATGATAAAGCAGAGCACGAGCGCGAGCGCCGTGTACCCGAGTCCAAGTGCGCCGACCGCCTCGCCGAGCCGCAGGAATAGCACAGTGCCGAGCATGCTGGCCGCGATGGGCATCGAGGCGTCCCAGCGTCGCGCACGAGCCAGCAGCGCGCCTGCCTGCGACGACATGGATCCCGCCGACGGCACGGCGCTGCTGTCATTGAGAGCCCCATACATATCTGTGCCGTCTCTTCTAGTCTGCTGCTTCTGGCTGACCGAATCGATCTCGCAGTAATACGCAGGACGCTTGATAGATTATCTTGGTCGGCGTCCGCCGCGCGGCGCCACCTCGGTCCGCTCGTTCCGCCGCTCTGGCTCCTCTTGGCCGCTCAGCGATGAGCGGTCGACGCCGCGCGAATCTGTCGACTTCAACTTCCAGGTTGCTGCTTTCGTCCGCGACCCTTCCCCACAATTGTACCAAGAATATACCGGTACAAGAATCAGTTTAACACTCAGTACCACTATAACCGGTACAAGCAGGGTTTTGTAAATCTCGATTCTAGATGGAACGTTCTTGTGGCTCGGCGATAAGAGCACCGCTTTCAGTGGTGGCCACGGGGGGATCGAGGAAGCCAAACGGCGGGTCAAAGCTCGAGCTTGAATCAACAGGAAGGAGAGACGATGGCGACGCCAATCGCGAATGCCCCGGCTGCTGCCGCCGCACCTACGGGCGTGGTGCCCGGCGAGGAGACGACCCACGAGCAGGAGATCCTGCGTCTGCAGTGCCGCTTCTATGAGCAGAAGTTCCCCGAGATCGATGAGCTCGTCATGGTGAACGTGCGCTCGATCGCGGAGATGGGGGCGTACGTGTCGCTGCTCGAGTACAACAACATCGAGGGAATGATCCTGCTGTCGGAGCTCTCGCGGCGCCGCATCCGGTCCATCAACAAGCTGATCCGCGTCGGCAAGAACGAGGTCGTGATGGTGCTCCGTGTGGACAAGGAGAAGGGGTACATTGATCTGTCCAAGCGCAGCGTCTCTCCCGAGGACATTGCCAAGTGCGAGGAGCGCTACAACAAGGCCAAGACGGTGCACGGGTGCGTTGGTGTTGGCGGGTGATTGTTTGAAGCAAATACGGGTGGCTGACATTTATTGCATGGTTACGATGAGCAGTGTGCTGCGTCAGGTCGCTCAGGAGACTTCGGAGGACATCGAGTCGCTGTACGAGCGCGTGGCCTGGCCGCTGTACAAGAAGTTCAAGATCGAGACCCAGAGCGAGGGCGACGAGAAGAAGAAGGCTGGGTACCTGCACGCGTACGACGTGTTCAAGATGGGCATCACGGACGAGTCGGTCTTCGAGGGACTGGACGTGACGCCCGAGATCCTGGACGCGGTCAAGGCGCAGATCCGCCGCCGCCTGACGCCGCAGCCCATTAAGATCCGCGCCGACATCGAGGTCACGTGCTTCACGTACGAGGGCATCGAGGCCATCCGCTCGGCGCTCAAGGCTGCGCAGGACGTGGGTACGGAGGAGATCCCCGTCAAGGTGAAGCTTATCGCGCCGCCGATGTACGTCATGACGACGAGCGCGACGGAGAAGGAGAAGGGTATCGAGAAGCTCCAGGAGGCCATCGAGACGGTGCGAGAACACATCACGGCGAAGAAGGGCACCATGTCGGTCAAGATGGAGCCGAAGGTGGTGAGCATCAACGAAGAGAAGGAGTTCCTGCAGATGATCGAGAAGCTCGAGAACGAGAACCGCCAGGTGGACGGTGATGCTGCCGAGGACTAAGCGGCGGCATGTCTGTGAGCTGCGTCTGGGTTCTCCCTGCTTTAGGTCGGCAAGCAGTCCCTTCTAGATGTTTGCCAGCTTCAGTGCCGTGCGGGCTAGAGTTTGGACACGCCGGTCACGCCTGATGCAGTAAGAGGGTGAATCTATCTCGTATGAATGCCTTGTCTTCGGTTGTTCAGTGATTAGCAAACAAACAAAACAGCACCAATGTGGGCACGCGACGTCAACGTCGATCCGCATCCGCTAGTATTCGTTGTACTTCTTGGACGAGCCTTTGACCTGAACATACACGACGAACCAGTTAGCTACAACGCCACGACAAACAACCACTGCAGCAAAACCACGGACGATTGCAGCGGGGTATTTGGCTTCGTTCTTGAGGATCTTGTCATTCAGCGCAGCGGGCATGTCAACATTGCACTTGTCTGCAAATCAACGATTAGCTGTCGGTGTTCACCAAGAGCACTCAGCAAAGGTTCAGCGTGCGAGTGCATACCTGCCATTTGAACCAGATAGATGGTCACATCGCTGAGCTCCTCGCCCAAGTGTTCCTTTTCACGTGCAGGCCAATCTGTGTGACGTGGAATCGGGAAACATCACCTACCGACCGCCACACGCATGAGAGAAAGAGAGATCAGGCAGCGTACCATCGACTGTTGCACACTCATTCTTCCACTGGAAGATCTCACACAGCTCGCCTAGCTCGCCCGTGAGAGCAAGCAGCAGGTTGCGAATCGTATGGCCCTGTCGATTGCGCGAGCATGAGAACAAGGTGTACAAACCCACAGCAAAGGGGACGTGTCGCCATACCTCGTACCAGCCACGTTCTTCTGCAAAATCAACCTGGCGTTGACGAAGCGCCTCCAGCGTATAAGTTGGCTCAAACTTCGGCTTGGGGAAAGCTGCCTCGTCGATACCCTCACTTGACTCCACTGCATGATCTACCCCATTTGCCGCCGAAGCGACAGAGCTCTGCTCCCCCATCGTGCTCTCAATTGCACGAGTCAGAACCCCCTCGCTTTCATGAGATGACTGCCAGCTGCTACTTAAAAGTACAAACCATGAGCCATGTATAAACCTCGTGCCACAACAACATGCACGTGTTCCTAAACACCTACACAGACTCGCTGTCCAGACGCATCCGCTTGCACTCGTTGTACTTCTTTGACGAGCCTTTCACCTGCATTACATGACCGATCAGTCGATACTCTCGCGCTGTTTTCGCCTGCAAGACTCCACTACGAATCGCCACCTACCAGGGCCGCTGGGTATTTAATGCCGTTCTTGATGATTTTGTCGTTTAGTGCCGCTGGCAAGTCGACGTTGCACTTGTCTGTAGCGAACGAACCGCGGCAGCGTCAGTCAGCCAACACGGTTGTGATTCACAGCAACCATCTCAAAGCTCTCAATACCTGCCAAGAGAACCAAGTAGATCAACACGTCACTGAGCTCCTCGCCTAAGTGCTCTTTTTCACTCGCCGGCCAATCTGGATGGGGATTCAATAGCGGATCAGCACCACTCGACACAGCCGCATTGTCCTAATGCATACGAACAGCGTACCGTCGACAGTCTTGCACTCGCCTTTCCACTGGAAGATCTCGCACAGCTCACCCACTTCGCCCGTTAGAGCCAGCAGCAAGTTGCGAGGCGTGTGGAACTACAAGGAAGTACATGATCCACACATGAGCTCTACTTGCACAGTCGTTGCAGATCTCAAAACGAGAGCTGATTCACCTGATTCCATTCGCGCTCGTCTCGGAAATCCGCCACGCGCTTGCGAAGCGCCTCGAACGTCAAGGTCGGCTCGAATTTGGGCGGGGGGTGAGACGCTTCACCCACTCGTTGGTTTGTTTCCGCGGATACCGTCACTGCTGGTGGAGCTCGAGCGATAAAGTCCTGCTCCTCCATCGAGCTCTGAATGGCACTCGCCAAAAGCGCCTCACTGTCGTGTCCATCGGCATCCAAGATGCCAGCTTGTCCGCTCTGGAGCGGCTGCGACACAGCACCATGCACTTGCACCTGAGCGTGTCCATGCTGTTCTTGGGGCAAGTCTTGCTCATAAGCTTGCTGCACGACAGCAGACTGTTGCACAGTCGCACTCGCAGACACCTGCATTTGCTCGCCGTCTGACTGCAGCGCGTGCGTGAATACTGCCGCATCCTGTGCTGCCGGCGGCGCGAGCTGTTCAATTCCATCCAAGTGGGGAGAGGGGACCTCAGCAGAGGTGGCCGACTCAAGGACCACGGTCGCCTCGCCTAGCGCTGGCGACGTTGACGCGCCTTCGTTGTCCTGCACCATCTCAAAGTCAGTTTCGCGCATGGCTGCGATAGCCTTGATTGCGTCCGGGCCGAGCGGGTGGTTGTGCTGCTCGTGGACGCGCACTCGCACTCGATATGTAGCGCCAAACTCGACGGCAGTCGCGTACACGTGGAAAGGACAGCCAATATCGCGCAGCTTGTGCCGTGCGCGCTTGCCGCTACTGCGTGACCGAAACTTGATGCCGTGCGTGCACTTGAAGGTCTTGGACAGGAACTCGGCAATGTTCTTTCTGTCGTGGCGGCCTGGTGGACAGAGCGACAATCGCCAATCAGGTCAGCCGCAAGAATACTCCCTAGCCACGACACGAACCAGCATACGCGGTACCTTTCGACACCGTGCGGTTATACACCTCGAAGGTCACGGACGAGCGCTTGCGGATCGGGTGGTTCTTGGCGACGGCGCGCGCGATGGCCGAGTCGAACGCAGCCCAGTCGTCGTAGAACTCGTCGAACAGCGGCGGCTGACCGCTCGCGACGGCCCCGGAGCTTGCAGGGTCCGCGAGTGCAGTCGCTCCCAGAGAAGCAGAGCTGGCAGCGGCGTCCGACGAGGGAAGTTCGCTGTCCAGCAGCTTGCTCTCGGCGCTCAGTTTGCTCTCCGTGTCCATGCTCCCGCCCAAGTTGATGCTGTGCAATCCTGCAAACGCAATGTTAATTACGATGCGACTCAGGAATTGTAACCGATAGTAAACATGAAATAACGTGTTCGAATGAGCGAGGTGGTGGGAGCTGGGCAGTCGTGCGGTTGGCGTGAAGCATGGACGCGATGGCGCTGCTGCTGAGACTCTCGCGACGGTGCGCGCCGCCGCTGGCGCGTCCAGCTGTGCGGATCGCGGCCGCGAGTGCCCCGTTCGTCGGCGCCACATATAGCTCTGGCTGTCAGCGCAGCGTGCACTCGATGCGGAGACCTAGCATGTTGGTGTCAGCTCGTGCTCCGATCGCTTTGTGCCTCGGCGGGTGCTTAGGGCCGATCCGCGCGGCCAGCTCGGCGAAGTCGACGGACAAGTTCGGTGTCGTGAACGAGGACATCAATGCGGCGGTCGTGCAGCTTGTCGGGGACGACGGCAAGATGCGTACAAACGTGCCGCTACGCCAGGCGATCGACGAGGCTCGCAGGAAGGGAGTGGACCTCGTGCAGGTCTCGCAGAGCGGGCGGCAGGTCGTGTGCCGTATGTTCGACGCCAAGAAGCGCGCGTTCGCGCTCAAGAAGAGCACGAAGCAGCAGAAGCCCAAGCCCGACAAGGAGGTGGTGTTCAGCGTGAAGATCGCGGTACGTCCAGCTGTCCGTCCGTAGTGCCTGGCCAGTGCTGGTGGTTGGAGCCGATGCCACTGCACGTTCATGCTCTGTTCCATCGCGTCGGCACTAACATTGTGATGTCGATGCGGTCGTGACGGCAGGTCCACGACTTGAACGTGAAAGTGAACCAGGTGAAGAAGTTCCTCGCCAAGGAGCACAAGGTCAAGGTGACGGTCAAGTTCGGGAACCAGTTCCACCTGAAGGACACGGCGGTGGAGCAGCTGGAGATGATCCAGGGATCCATTGACGCCGAGAGCGGCGCTCCGGACTCGACGCCGCGCATACAGTTCGGCGGCGTCTTTGTCTTTTACTCGCCGGCCAAGTGATCCATTTAGAGGGTTGAACAGGGTCGGCACGAGCTCAAGAGCGGCTCGTCTAATAAACACGCTGTATAAACCTTGCCCAAGGCGGCTGAACAGTTTTCACAGCCGTCCATGGCTCTCATTTGACAGCTTTCGTGCATCGATCTCATGGAGGTTGTCCACCCCACCTCACCCAACACATTCGCATATTGCAGGGGTACACTTGATGTAACCGTTACGACCTTCTATTGGGAGACACCCGGTACGACATCAAAGCTTCTGTTCGGCTTGGGGGAGGCAAAAGCAAAGGAAGATCCAAAGCCGAGGAGGCCGAAGCTCAGGGAACCTCTTCGCGATGACGGGAGCCACCGCGCCGAGCGAGGCCAAGCCGCAGGCAGAACAGCCGAAGCGCACGCTGAAGAAGCAGGCGAGCGTGGGCAACATCTCGGAAGAGATCGAGGACGACCTGAGCACGCTGCCGAACATGCACGCGTCCGAGCTGTACTTCCTGCTGCAGCACCGCCAAGGCGCGCGCTCGACGCTGTCGGACGCGGACAGCGCGGTGCACCGCGAGGAGCTGATGGAGCTCGTGAAGCAAAACAAGATGGCGCCTTTCTACCAGCGCCTGTGCGCCGAGTTCAACTGGACGGTCGACCAGAAGCTGCTCGACGACATGGCGCAAGCCAACGACGACGAGCGCAAGCAGCTCGACGAGCGTCTCGCGGACGCCACGCAGAACCTGGGAGACATTGAAGTGCTCGAGGCGCTGCTCGCCAAGGCGCGCATGTACTCGCGCGTCGGCGACAAGGACGCGGCGCTGGAGGCGTTCCGCGTTGCCGGCGAGAAGCCGCAATCGATCAACCAGCGCATCCTTGTGTCGCTGCACATCATCCGCATCGGTCTCTTTTTCCGCGACCTCGAACTCGTCGAGGAGTACATCAAGAAGGCGACCGCGTACGCGATGTGGATGTTGATTCTTGGAGCAATCGTCAATGTCTGATGCTGTTGTTGTTGTTGTGGTGGTGGTGGTGATGCTGCAGGCTGATTGACGAGGGCGGCGACTGGGACCGGCGCAACCGGCTGAAGGTGTACGAAGGCTGCTACCTGATGATGGCGCGCGACTTGAAGAAGGCTTCGCGGCTGTTCCAGGAGTCGGTGGCGACCTTCACGGCCACAGAGCTCATGCCGTACAACACAATGATCTTCTACTGCATCATCACGTGCGTGCTCAGCCTGGGACGCGTTGACCTCAAGAAGAAGGCAAGTTGAAATGCATCCTGTGCAACGGTGATTTGTGTCATCGCATAGCTAACCAGTTGATGGAATGTGTTGTGCAGATTGTCGACTCGCCCGAGATCCTTGCAGTGATCAACGACATCCCGTGCCTCTCGGACTTTCTGAACGGCCTGTACGACTGCGACTACAAGCGGTTCTTCACGGCCATGGTCGAGCTCCACCCGTATATTCTGCGCGACAAGTACCTGTCGACCCATGCGCGCTACCTGTACCGCGAGTTGCGCGTTCTCGCGTACGCGCAGTTCCTCGAGGCGTACCGTAGCGTCACGCTCGAGTCCATGTCGCACGCGTTTGGCGTCGGTATCGAGTTCTTGGACGCCGAGGTCGCGCGCTTCGTGGCTGCGGGTCGTCTGAACGCCAAGATCGACAAGGTGGCTGGTGTGATCGAGACGAACCGCCCAGACGCCAAGAACGCACAGTACCAGGACGCGATCAAGAAGGGCGACCTGCTGCTCAACCGCGTCCAGAAGCTCGCGCGAGTGATCAACGTGTAAATGGTTTTCTTGAGAGGGAAGAACTGATTATCTGCCAGGTTGACTGTAGGAGTGGATGAGACCTTTCAACCGGTGCCAACAGAGAGTCAATACACGCGTTGTTCGGGGCTGGCAATGTGGTATTGTTCATAGATAGAAGGCACCTACGACGGTCTCGCACTTCTCGCAAGACGGTCAGCCTAGCAGATGGCGTACCATCTCGAGCTCGATTTTCATGGCGTCGCGACTCCCGTAGCTACGCACAAGAGTGATCGCATCGTGGAGCGCAAAGCTGGGGACCAGACCATCAAGGAGCGCCGCCAGTCCGTCAGCGTCGATCTCGCGCCGCTGCTTGCCAAGCTGGTCGACACGACGTGCTAGAGCAGCCGGATCGAGCTGTGCGCGCGCCTTGCGCAGCACCGCGAGCTTGTCGGAGCGCGGGAACTGGTCGGCGCGGGTCTCCATGAGGTTGGCGCTGTACTCGTCCATCTCGAAGAGTTCGAAGGTGCGGCCAGCCATGATGACGGAGGCTCCGACGTAGAAGTCGTCGAGGCCAAGGTACGATCCGGAGGCGTCATTGGCCCGCTTGATCCGTGTGCGTTCCAGGAACTTGCCGCCCACGAAGCCCGCGTTGCGCTGCGGCGGCTCGCAGATCTGCACGCTCTGGTCCGACACGGTCACAGCCACGACGAACTGGCGGCCGACGTCTTCAGGCGCCACGGCCTTGCCGCAGTGCGGAGCGAACTTGGCGCGGAACCGCAACACCTCCGTCTTGTCGAGCTCCTCGACGCTCTTGAGTGGCGCCTTGGGAAGCAGGTGGTAGCACGACAGCAAAGAGTCCTCCTCGGATCCAATGCCGCTGTGCGACGGTGGCGCGGGCGGCATACGTGGCGTGACCGACTTCTCGACTGACAGGGCGGCGCCGAGCGGTCGACCGTGCTCGCGATACCAGTCTCGCGTCGTCTCGTCGGCGTCGAGCAATAGGATACGGCGGCCGAAGACGTCGAGGTGCTGACCGACGGCCAGGTCTTCCCACGACACAAAGTTGGCGGCTCTGGCGGCGTCCGCAGCCTCGACGTCGCCGCCATCAGCCGCCAGCATCGTGCGCGAATCTCGCCTGGAAAGCTTGGCGCGGTTCAGCAGCTTGGGGAACGGGTCACAGCCAGAGTTGCGCTCGTACGACTCGAGGATCTCAATCGTGTTGTCGGCCAAGAAGAAGTGCACCGTGTACGCGTGCACGAGTCCGTAGAGCGCCGGCGTGTCGTCCCAGCGCGCGAAGAAGCGCAGCACGTGGCGGTCGTGGTCCAGGAAGCGGCGCAAGTGGTCGCTCGGACGCGCGAACTTGCCGAGTGTCGCCTCCATGAACTCCTTCATCGGGTACTGCTGCTTGCCGTAGTGTGCATGAGGGTCTTGACCTGTCTCGCGCGACATGTGAGCCGCTCGTAGCTCCGTGTAGGCGTCGCGAGGCACCGGTTCATCGGACGGAACGCGAACGCCGCGTTCCTGAAGGTGCTGGCGCGTGAAGACGTCGGCGCTGACAATGTGGAAGGTGCGGCCGTAGATGGTCACGTCGACGCCAATGTTCAGGTGCGTCCAATTGAAGAACTGGAGGTTGCCGCGCGCGTCGCTCTCGGGCATCGGCACGCGGTGGCGCTTGACGAAATTGCCTTGCAGGATACCGCTGTTCTCCACCTTGGGCTCTGTGATCTGCACCGTGTCGTCTTCGAGGTAGTAGAGCACCTCGCACTGCCGCACGCGGTAGTTCTCGACGTTGCTTTCGTGCACGGCCTCGAGGAAAAAGGCTCCGAAGCGAAGCACCTTCTTGTCGAACGCCACGAATCGCGGCGCGAACGGCTGGCCGCTTCCGACCTGGTTCGTCTCAGCATCCAGCGTCGTCGACCCGAAGTCGCCCTGCTTGGCAAGTTCGCGGATGTAGAAGGTGGCAGGCTTGGCGTCGCCGAGTGCATGGCCACGGTTCTTGGGAGTTGTGTCGCCGTGCCGACGGAAGATCATGGGCACAGCCTGGTGCTTCTCGAGCATGGACGGACTCGGCATGGTGGCGCCGGTGTCAGCTCAAGGTCTCGCTCGCTCGCTCGCTCGCTCTCGGAGCGAATTGTGCCGCCACGAAGAGCGGCTCCGCTGCCTGCATTGTCGTCGGCGGGGTTGCTATTGATAACCATGGCGAAAATAGCAGGAACGTGGCGCGAGATGGAGGCCACGAAAAATGTATTTGAAGCGGTCGGAATATTCCCGTTGGGGCTATATTTGCTGGCGGAGTGCTGAATGTTCAGCAGACTTGAGATCACCTGGAGATACGTTCCAACATTTTCGAGCGGATGAGCCAGTCGGTTGTTTGATTGCCACGAGGACATGCGATCCGTCATCGCTTGCTGTGAGCTCGAAAGTTCAGTTAGAGATTTCCGAGCCAATACGTCGGAATGAGAGTTCAAACCTGCCACTGCAGACTTGGTTCATGATGAGGAACAGAGTTTACTATGTTCCGAGTGATGTCACACATCATTCGTATTGAACACCGAGTGTTTGTGCCTAACAGGACACCGCAGACAAGTAGACACCCAGAGCTCGGCATAGGAGATATGGATCAGTTCGGTTTCTCGCTACTGAACTCCCTCGAGATCTCCGTTCCTGTAGTGCCTTTGGGAGGAGCAAGCCGATTGTGGTCCTGGATTGAATCCGATGTGCAACAGATACCGAGAGTCGCCGAAAATGCAGCTGAGTGCTAGTGTTGTCGATGAACCAACAGGTTCTGATTCTCTACCTTGATGTATCATTCACCACCATTGAATGGCCACCCCAGTATTCACCTGGTACAATATTTCCATCACAAGCACTTAATTAAAAGTTCACATTGATATCTTTCGAGAGCAAGCCGCACGATATAGCTTCGCGGCGGTGTAACGTCAACATCGCTATGACTTTGGGTTTTCGTGGAGCCACGCGAATTTGAAGCTGTAGTCCGCACCTTAGCTCAATATCCAAGGCAGAAACATGTCAAATCCTTGACTAGACTGAACTCAACCGCGTCAAACAAGAACCTACCGTGGTGTTGCAGCGACGATTGCACAATATAGACGACCCAGAGCACGAGCTCGGATTGCACAAATTTCCATTTCGTCTCTAACACGAACGCCAGCTGCGAGAGCGGCGAGAACTGCAGCTGCCGCCGCAACATCCAGTCGAGCAGGAAAAGCGAAAGCAGCTCCAGCAGCGCGTAGACTAGTATCTTGGGTAGTGTTTGCACCAGAGTGGACTGGTCGATGGTCAAGAGCTGGGGGAAGTACATTCGGTTGGGCAAATATGCCATCACACTCACATACAGAGCTATCATCCCACGAAGAGAAACAATGCATGTGAGCACACAAGCAAGACATTGCAGTATACGTGCGCTTACCGTAAACGAACGGCACAATAAACTCGATGAACTCGGTCAAAACGGTGAACTCGGTCAAGTACAGCAAAGCCAATGACTTTTCAATGTACTCCTGCTCGGTTTGGCTCAACGGCATTATCTGGGAGCGCGGACGACTCGTCACATGCTTGAACAAATTAGCAGAAGTTGCAGTTTGCGCGATCGGTGGGCCAGAACGTACGGGTATAATCGAGGCATTCGGCGTGATCTTTGGTCTCGCCCATAGTTTTCGGAAACACGACTGCCGCTGACCTAGTCGTGGCGAGTTCTTTATTCGTGAAGGGAATTTCGTCATGCGTCGAGTCAATAGATCGTTCACACTGTGAACGAACGTGTGATGCGGTGGGAGTGCACTGGTTGAGTGTTGTTGGTTGTATTTCTCCTGGAGTTGGAGCTCGAGCTGACGCAGAACGCGCGCATCTTCGCGGACTTCGTAGAAGACGTCGCAAGCGTGCAGGAAATCGACCACGACCAACACAATGAGCGTCGCGATCGAGGTCGCGTTCTGCATACTGAATGTCACGAACAGCGCATTGGAGATCTCGACGCTAAAGTTGACGACCTCGGCTTTCATGTCGGGCTGTGCGCGGATGGATCTGTCAATAGCATTCTTGTACGCGAGTTTGATAACACCGAGCACCAACGAAAGAGCGACCTGGCCATGAGATGGTGCGTTTGTGAAGACGTAGTTGTACACGGGGTAGACGAACAGGATCGAAATCTGTAGCGTGCCGAGCTTCAGCCAATCGCTCAGTGACGCTCTCGCTGCGGGATCTGACTTGATACATGTGTATGTACTGGTTGCTAGAGCAGCTATAAGCAGCACCAGCCAGATCGGGGACTCGAGCACCAAACCAAAAGGCACAGGGAAGCCAATCAATAAAGACATGGCATAGCCACTCAGCTGAGCACCGCCGGTGACAATCACAGTTGATACGAGGATCATCTTTCGCGAGATCTTCGCCATCGGGAGTGACTCGAGGAACTGGATAATGCTCGAAATGGTGAAGATCACGACAACAAGCGTCGAGCGTACCCAGAAGGCCACGTTCGCGTTAGTTCCGAGCGATGGCGGCTGCAGTGGCAGGGCATCGAGCGCAACAATAGTGACAAGGCACGGCACCGGCGTCACGAACAGAATGGCGGCTGACCGCGCGAAGCTGAAGCGCTGGATGAGGTATTTCTGCAAACGCACGAGGCGCTCGGGTGAGTAGCGGCCGTGCCGTTCGGCTTGGACCAGATGCAAGAGTGCGACGAGCCAGTTCCATAATGCCTTCATTCGAGAGCAATGTGGCGAAACAAGTCAACACATACAGAACAAACTCAGTTTTCAGCCTCTTCCGATTGACTCGGCAAGGCTAAATTTGTACCACTGAGTGGAGTGTGAGCCCTGCTCATTGGACGAGAACCAGCATTTACGCAACCAAATCTTGATTGTTGTCGATGGAGTATCTGTCCTCAACCACTATGGCACTATCGTTCACAACCAAATCAACATCCTCTGCTTCAATTCGTACACCCCATTTCCATGTACACTTGTCCAAGTTCTCGGCGCTCAACAGGTGAACATCAACTGCGAGTGTGGTGAGGCTCAAGCGACACAAAACAACCAGCTTCTCCCCGATGCAATGTCAGCACGCACTATGCTTTCGAGCTTTCATGGAGCCATGCGAACTTGAAACTGTAGTCCGCTCCTTCATTTCCGAACACAAGCAACAACGTACAACGTTTAACCAGTCGTGCGCAAAACGAGGTGAACTCTGTCGATCAGAACCCTACCATGATGCTGCAGCGACGACTGGACAATATAGACGACCCACAGCACCAGCTCAGCTTGCACCGACTTCCACTGCGTCTCGAGCACGAACGCGAGCTGCGCGAGTGGAGAGAACTTCAGTTGCCGACGTAGCATCCAGTCGAGCATGAAGAGCGAGAGAAGCTCCAGCAGACCGTACAGGAGCATCTTGGGCAACGTGTGCGCCATGTTGGACTGATCGAGGTTCGCGAGCTGCGGGAAGTAGACGCGGTTGGGGAGATATGCCATGACGGCCACATACAATGCTGTCAGCATGCAAGAACAGGTGTGAGGTTAGCTCTCGTGACGTTTTGAAGGTTCGAGAGCATCTTACCGTAGATACATGGCACAACAAACTCGATGAACTCAGTCAGGACGGTGAACTCGGTCATGTGGAGCAACGCAAGAGACTTCATAATGTAGTCCCGCTCAGCTTGGGAGAGTGGTAGCGACTGGATCGGGATCTTCTTCGATGATCGCTGGTAGTGCTCGGCCGTGACCGCGATTTTGAGCGACAGTAAAGAGGGATGAGCCTTGGACAAAGGCACAATCGCCAAATTCCGCATTACCTTAGGCCCCGACCACAGCCGTCTGGTTTTCACAGGCAGACGCGGTTTTCGTGGATAAAGCTTCAATTGCGGTCCTGATGGCACTTCTATTCCCTCTCTCGAAAGAATCACACTCGCTCGCTGGACGAACGTGCGCGTCTTTGGATCAACCAGCTCGACTGAATCTCCGTTGAGTCCAGTGATGGCCATTCTGCGCTTCGTTTGGTTCCGAAGCATCTTGATCTCCAATCTGTGGAGCATTTGAGTGGCGTGGCGAACCTCATAGAACGTCACACTCGCGTGAAGGAAGTCCACCAGGATCAACACAATGAGGGTCGCGATCGAGGTTGCGTTCTGCATGCTGAAGGTCACGAATAGAGCGTTGGAGATCTCGACATTGAAGTTGATGACTTCGGCTTTCAGGTCCGGTTGCTCGCGAATACACATGTTGATGGCGTTCTTGTACGCTAGCTTGATGACGCCCAACACCAGTGAGAGTCCAGTTTGGCCGTACGAGGAGGCACTGATAAACGCGTAGTTGTACAGCGGGTAGACGAACAGAATCGAGATCTGCAGCGCGCCAACCATGGCCCAGTCGCGAAGCGAAGCCCACGCTTCCGGGTCCGATCGGACGATCGTTTGTGAACCAGCCGCGAGCGAACCGACCAGCAGCAGCAGCCAGACGGGAGACTCGAGCACCAGACCAAACGGTACAGGGAAGCCGATCAGCAGCGACATCGCATACCCGCTGAGCTGTGTGCCGCCGGTGACGACGCAAGTGGTCAGGAGCACGCCGGTTCGCGACAAACCCACCATGGGCAACGCCTTGTGGAACTGGACGACGAACGCGAGCGTGAAGATGGCGATCGCGACGGTCGAGCGGACCCAGAAGACCACGTTCTTGTTGGTTCCTAGTGATGGCGGGTCGAGTGGCACCAAGTCGATCGCCACGACCGTCAACAGACAGGGCCACGGGGTGGCCAGCAGGACGCACAGCAGCCTGCCGAGACTGAACTTGGCCGAGTACTGTTGAAGTTGGTGCAGCCGCTCGACCGAGTAGTGGCCGTGCAGTTCGACCTGCGCGGACGTCCACAGATCCAGCACGCGCTGCTTGACCTTGTGCAGCATTGGCATCTGCGCAGGACGGCGGAGACAAACGGATCGGCACCACGACTTTTTATAGCATGGCGATCACGTGTTGCAACTCTAACGCCGAAATGACTTTCATTGCGATTGGACTCACATTCTGTTGTCACAAAGTGCAGGGTTGAATCCAATTAGTTCGTAAAGCGACTCGAGGTGCAGATGGAGCGAACGCCTCATCGCTATCGCTCAGTGCTGGTGCGAACGCTGGGCACTGAGAACGTCTCGCACGAGGAGATTGAAGGCAACATCCCTCTCCAGCAACGATCGATGCCAGCGCAATTGTGTCATGAGGACGGCGCGCGGTCGGTCTTCTGCGGCTTCGTGCGCGTCGGCAGCGTCGAGTTCAAGCCGCGCGTGATCGGCGTCTCTCACGTCGACGGCCGCGCCGTGTTTGACGCCGCGTCGCTGGACGCCGAGCCTCCGCTGACCGTGCTGCTCGCTCCGCACCGCGAGACGTTGCATATGCGGCTAGCTCAGGCGACATCGCTCGCCGGGTTCATGGGCGAGCTGGAATAGCTGATCGCCATCTTCCGGCGGTTCAGTGATGCCTCGTCGCTATCGGAGAAGACGCAGCGCGAGCTTCCTGTACCGGCGTACTACTCACGACTGCTGGACGCGATCGGATGGAGCCATGTGGTCCAATTAAATGAAGACCTCAAGTCGCTGGAGCTGCAGACCCGCGACGGGGCGGGAAGGGCCCATTCGATCCGCATTTCCAGCCCATCAGACTTTGGAGCGAGCGTGTCAGGTGTTGGGCAGTCGAAACGGTACGGTGTCGAGAACGGAGGATGTCCGACGCAGCTCGAGTGCTTTGTGGACGCACCCGAGCCATTTGAAATTGTGCTAGGGACTAGTGACGCACGCACGGACAAGAGAGAGGTGCTTACGGAGGTACTGAGCCAGTTCGAGACATTTCTCGGCAAGTTTCAGGGGTTCTGGAATGTGCTGGACGACCTGGACGCCAACACGTGCGTTCCATCGCATGATGGGGCGGGTTCGACAGTGATTTCGAGCATGCTGAACAAACGAGCTGTCAGCTCAACGAGCATTCCGCTTCACGCACAAGAAAGATTCGGCTATTCGAGTTGTGACGACTTGAGCCACGCAAACTGGAACGTGAAGTCCGCTCCTGTTCAACCGTTCATGGCCATATCCGTCAGCCACTGTGTCTCAAGCCAACAAACACAATCAGCTTACCGAAATGCACAAGCGTGCATTGGACGACGTAAACGACCCAGAGCACGAGCTTGGCCTGCACGGTGCGCCACTGGTTCTCTAGCACGAACACGAGCTGCGAGAGCAAGGAAAACTTGAGCTGCCTTTGCACGATCGCGTTGAGGACCAAGAGCGAAGCCGACTCAAGCATGGCGTAGACGATGACGTTGAGAACGAGCTGGTGGTGTTTCGCCGCGTTCATCTCGTGCAGCTGTGGGAAGAAGACGCGGTTGGGCAAACGGATGACTACAGACACATAGATTGCTGACAAGTAGTGACATTGTTCAGTCGCCAAAAAACACTAGTCAAGAAATGGACCGAACATTTACCATAGATCGTGGGGATGACCACTTCAATGAACTCGACGAGGACAATGTACTCGGTGGCGTGCAGGAAGCGCAGCATCTGCAGCACGAGCAAGTCTTCGTGCTGAGAGATGTGGCTGAGTCGAGTGCTGGTAGTACCGGATTGCCGCCGGACGTTCATCGATGGTTTTCGTCCGATGAACGACTGTCTTCGGATGTTAGGCGAAGCGACATGCAGTGATTTGGGGTTGATCGAGTGCACATCATGCACGGTCGGCGCTCGAAGCTTGACGAAGAAGCTGCCGCCAGTGGAGGAAGATCGACTTTGAAGAACTCCAAGCGGGTAAACCCGGAACTTTCGATTGACCGACCGTTGTGCTGCCTCTGACACCCTCTCAGTTCGAGGAACACTCATTTGGCTCGCCAATGTGCACACGCCGCGCAGGATGTTGTCCAAGGACGAACTTGAGGACGGAACAGGGGCGTGAAGCGGCACGACCAGCGACGCTTTGGAGGCCAGTCGTGAGATCCGAGAATGCGTGACGAGCAAGCCGTTCGCCAGGAGTTTGATATCGTGGATCGACGCGCACGCGTGCACGAAGTCGATCAGCGTGAGGAACACCATCGGCAGGATCGAGTTGGAGTTCTGCATGCAGAAGGTGATGAACAGCGAGCTGAAGATCTCGATACTGAGCACGACTTCCTCGGGTCTCAGGTCAGAGTTGAAGCGGAAGAAGCGGCTCATGAGGTTCTTGATCACCACCTTGATGCTCGGAAGCAGGAGCGAGAACGCAGCCTGAGGCACAAACGACAGGCGGCGAAACATGAAGTAGTAAACTGGGTAGATGACGGTCATCGTGCCTTGGAGACATAGGATCTTGCTGTAGTCGATCACAGTCGACCACAGCGTCGGATCCCGACGGAAGTACGGCATCCACATGGCTGCGACCACGGCTATCGTGAGGATGGTCCATACTGGAGCCGACATGATCGCCAAGAATGGGACGGGGAAGCCGATCAGAGCGGCCATACCATAGCTTCCGGCAGTTGCGCCAACACTAATCAGGATGACTGCGGCGCCGAGGTGCCGGTATGACATGGGCGGTAGATGCAGGATCCGATGGTAGAGAGTGATGACTGCGACGGTCGTGATCTCGTACAGTCCAAGCATCCGCAGCCAGAAGACATTGTTATCGGCGTATCCTTGCTCTGGAGATGCTAGCGGGACGACGTCGAACGAGATCACGGTCGCAAGACATGGCAGCGGGGTCAGCAACAGCACCAAGAAAATGCGAAGGCGGCTCGTTGTTTCGTAGAACTGAGCGAATCTAATCAGCCGATGGGGTGAGTACTGGCCATGGAACTCGACTTGCGCGGCTTCCCATAGATGCAGCAGCCGTCGGAGATGCGCATTCCACCCCATCGGATGCGTGGATAGCATTCGCCAATGCTTGATGCGACGCAAATCTTCAAGGTGTTGCTCACCAAAAATATCTCTCGAGGTTCAGTGGTCGTTAGCCATTCTGGAATCTGAATTTGGTAGTATCACAATGTTGCCATCACACCAATCGTCAATCTACCTGCTGGAAGGAATCACGCAAATTTGAGCGCATACTCGCCATTCCAATCAACCATCAGCAAGAGGACTATCTCTAACCGAGCTTTCCATCAACTATTGTTTGGATAGTAAGTATACCAAAATCAGTTTGCAAGCAAGATACACCGTGGACCTTTCAGCTCAGGATTTGGCGACACACCCAACCATCAGAGTCTGCGGAATGAACACGAATTGATTGCGAGAGCAGCATAGACTTCGCTTGTTTGCCACTGCACCACGCACTCGATTGTCACCAGTGATACGGAGGTCTACTGTACTTCCGAGCCCGGTACATCGAGGGTAAATCAAGAGATCGATCGAGGTTCGTTTTCACCATTCCTCACCGCTGCCGAAAGCAATCCAATGCAGTATGTGCACCCTTCAACTGTGTTCTATGAACTACAAGAGGTCGTCGTCATGTCTGCTTGTGTTTGAGCCATGCGAACTGGAAGGTATAGTCGGCTCCTGCAGTGTCAAGGTAGGGTGTCAGCTTCTCACACGAATACAGTCGCAATGGAGACTTACCATAGTGCACTAACGTGGACTGCACGACATAGGCGACCCACAACACCAACTTGGCCTGGACGGTGCGCCATTGATTCTTGAGCACAAACGCCAGCTGGGAGAGCAGCGAGAACTTGAGCCGCCTCTTCACAACGTAGTCGAGCACTACAAGTGACAAGAGCTCGAGCATTGCGTACAACACCACATTAAGCACGAGCTGCTGGTGCTTCGTGCTGTCCAAGCCGTTCAGTTGTGGGTAGTACACTCGGTTCGGGAGGTGAACGATGACGGACACATATATCGCTGCTCGTTCGAAACAAACAAAGCAAACAAGGTTGCACAAAGTCAGAATTGACCGTCCAGCCGAATAGTATGCTCGAGGCTCACAGTAAATCATCGGGATGGCGACCTCGGTGAACTCCACGAGGATGATGTACTCGGTCGTGTGGAGAAAGCGCAGCATCTGCAGCACAAACAGATCCTCCTGTTGGACGCGCAGCTTGCGGTGGTGGTTGGCGGGGAAGGATTTCGTGCGGTCGACCGACGACTTGCGATGGGACATCGTCCGTCGCTGTGAGATGGGGATGTGCAATTGGAACAGCTCGTCTTCTTGCCGTAGTAGACTGAGTCGAGGACTGGACTTGATACGAACCGAGGTTGAAAGTCGACGGGATGCCTCCCGTGTTTGTGAGTTGGCAGGGCGAGCAAGATCTATGGTCGGTGATGTCTGCACAACACTGCTCGTGTCCATTGCACTATCTCGGCGACTGCGCGTGTCTTCGAACGGGTGCACGCGAAACACTTTCGAGCGTCGAGGAACAGCCCTACTGATTCGGCGACGGCGTGTAGCATCCATCTGTCCGACGAGTTCAGCAACCTCGGCCAATGTGCTGGCGATATCACTGCCTCCATCCTCGAGATTGAACGGCACCACCGGCGACACATTCGCTGACTTCGACGCAGATTCAAAGCGGTGCAATTCATTGCGCGAGAGAGCGAGTAAGCGCGCGAGGTGGTAGATGTCGTACACGGAGACGCACGCATGCGCAAAGTCGACGCCAGTCAAGATGATCATGGGTAGCCTTGACGTCGAGTTCTGCATGCTGAAGGTCACGAACAGCGAACTGAAGATCTCGATGCTCAGGATGATCTCCTCGGGCCGAAGGTCCGTGTCGAGGCGGAAGAAGAAACTCATGAGGTTCTTGAGGATCACCTTGACAACCGGAAGAACCATCGAGAAAGCGGCTTGCGGGATCGACGACAACTGGCGATAAAAGTGGAAGTAAATCGGATAGATGACAACCATACCAGCTTGGAACGCCAGCATTTTGTAATAGTTGACAGCTCGGGGCCACAACGTCCGGTCTCGTCGGAAATGCGGTCGCCAATCGATGACCAAAACGATCCCAACGAGCAACACCCACGGACATGCAGCCACTAGCGCCAGGAACGGAACAGGGAACCCAATAGCCTCTGCAATGGCGTAACTCGCCACGTGAGTCCCGAGGCTGATTATCATTGCGGTGCTTGCCAGTCGCCACAATGGGACATGAGGCAGCTGCAAGACGCGCTGGTGCATGACGATGGCCGAGAGCGTCGCGATCCAAGTAATACACACCATCCGAAGCCAGAAGTGCAAATTGTCGGAGTTCCCAAGCTCGGGTGCATTTAGCGGGATCAAATCCAGGAGGACTACCGTCAATAACGACGGCAGCGGCGTTAAGACGAGCACCAGCACTGTGTGGATGTGACTAGACGTGGCATAGTACTGAGTCAACTCTGCCAGCCGAGGAACAGAATACTGTCCGTGGAACTCTACTTGGACAGCTTCCCAGAACTGCCGGAGCTTGTTCACAGGTGTTAGCCACGATATCCCACTCGGCATCGACCGCGGCGAAACACTTGGCGCCATCTCCAGCTTCATGCCCTCAACAATGAGCAACCGCCTCCTCTTCAGTCAATTTTTAATTCGGCGAGCCACAAATACATGTCGTGACTGGACCAATTTTGTGTCACCCCAGCGCATTGAAACGTCCACATGGTGTATCATTCATTCGTTCGTTCGTTCGCTCGCTCGCTCACGTTGACGTCCACTTCACCGCTCTAATGAAAGCCTCGGGTCTCAGTTCGAGTTGTTGGGCGAGCGCTGGACGTCTCCCGCCTCAGAGGCAGACGCTTTGTCAGCTCGGCTATCCGCATTCCGCACCAAGTTGATCGAGCCGTCCTCGTTGACCTTGAACCGATTCGACGGTGTGCCCGTGTCGCGATCGTCCCCACGATCACGACGCGAGCGGTCGCTCCGACGACTCCCACTCCTTTCGTACGGATGCGAGCGAGGACGACCAGATCCACGCCTCGATGACCCGCGCTGCATCTCTCGCGCCATATTCGACCGTGCGTGGTACTTCTTCTGCTTCTTTTCAGCTGGGAAATCGTCGATCGTCGCTTTGCGCAGCAAGATGCGCCATTTCTTGCCGCCCGACTGCGAGCTGCTGCTAATTGGGTTCCCGTATCGCCACATGGAGCGATTGAAGGATTCGTCAGGCACCTCGCTCTCCACCTCCATTTGCTCGTCACCCGTACCAGCATTCTCCTCGGCAGTGTCCTCCATGTCGACGTCATCCGCTGTAACCGCATCTGCCTTCGGCTGAGCTGCTGTCTCCTGTTTGGACTTGACAACTTGTGGTGGGATCGGCTTGGCGAGCGAGGTCAGCGCGCGGTTCGCTGTGAAGGCATCCTGAAAGACGACTGTGCACGAGCTGTCGTTGATCCACTCGACGTACGACGGCCCGTAGCCGACGAAATAACCCATGATGTCGCTCGTGCGCACTTGCTGGAAGCGCTCGTCGAGCGAGTAGACGTGGATGGCGTCTTCGCGAATGTCCAGCAAGGCATCGGGTCGAATATCGCACCGCTCCTGCGCGACCTTGGATGAGCTCGGGACGAGCGACCCGATCTTGGTGGCGTCGTTCGTGTGGTCCTCCGCACCTGTGAGACCGAACTTCTCCGCGCGCGCACGCAGCTTCTCCTGCTTCAGCTGCTCCTCTTGCCATTCTTCTTGCGTCAGTCCTTCCGCGAGCGCGCGAGCCGTGTCGGCAGAGTATTCAACCGCGAACTGGGGAGTGTTGAACCGCTTCATGCGCTCTTCGCGCTTCTTCGTCTCGTCCTGGCTCGTCATGTCGATCCCCGTCGAGAACCCTGGTTCGATAGCGCCGGTGCGCTGTAGCTGCCGCACCTCCTTCGAGTCGAGGAACTTTTTGATGTCCGGCGCCACGAACTCGCCGCCAAACCGCTCTGCGCGGCGCTTACTCGCGTCGAACTCCCGGGAGTATGCCTCGCGCTGCTCGGCAGAGAGCAGGTCCTGTTTGCCCCACGGATCGGCGCGCACCAGCACGCGTGGCTCCATCGCCGCGACATCCAAGACTGCCTCATTCTCCAGCACCGGCGTCAGCACGATGTTCCGGAAGCTCGCGCCAGTCTTCCAGGTCGAGAACGCGACTTGCACCACGGAAGTGTCGAACTTGGCGTCACCGCACTTGGCCACGACGTCCTGGCCGACGGAAGCGCCGATGCCGAGCGCCAAGTGGCCGCGTTGCACAGCGAGCCAGTATGGAACGGGAGTCTGGATCGAGCACGTGCGGCCGGCGAAGACACAGGCGAGCTCATGCTCTTTGCCGCCCACCCGCTTGCGGAACACCACCTCGGTGTTGCCGTTCGTGCCGATCGCGACCTCGTAGAGCCACTGCGTCTGACCGGTGGACTGGGAGGGGGCGAACCCGACGCGAAGATCATCCAGCCCCGTGGCCTCGAACTGCACGACGACCCCGACGGTCGCAGGAGGGGGAGGAGACGCGGAGCTCTCGCTCTCGGTCGGGACGGGGGGCGACACCGCGCTCTGCCAGTTGCGGTAGCGGCCGTAGCACGCGCCGAGCTGTACATCCGAGCTCTCCATCGTTGCAAGCAATTTGATGCTGGCTGTACACCGCTCCCACTTTGTCCCCTCCTCTTTCGTCAAGTTCCTCAGATATTTATCAGCTCATAATCTGATAAATTCTGATCAGATCCTGAGTATTTGGCTGAACTTTATCTGATTCTGAGTTGCCGTGGCCATTGACAACCATGGCAGGCACCTCTTCAACAGAAAAGCACGCACCCAGGCGTCCATGGGTAGATGGATGACCGTCGCTGAGAAGACCAAGGTCATTCAGAGAAAGCAAGCGCATCCGGCAAGCACGAATGCCGAGTTGGCACTATGGGCTACAGAGGAGTTTAAGCTTGGTGAGGTTTCCAACAAAATGACAAAATCACATCTTCTTTGTGATGAGCACGTAATTGACCGCGCAAGTGCCAGCAGCGCGACGCGCGTGCGTCTTGACTTCGTCGCTCAGCGC
>JAADXC010000216.1:0-42843 GCA_023336425.1 Phytopythium cucurbitacearum (nom. inval.)
AAGTCGTCGCCGCTGTGGCCGCCTGAGTGCGAGACGGAGGAAGAGGTGCTGGCGAGCAAGTCGTTCGCGTACGTGAAGCCCGAGTTCGTGTCTAAGGTGAAGGACGGGTTCAACATCATCGTGGCTGGGAAAGCGTTCGGCTGTGGATCATCGCGCGAGGAAGCGGCGATCTGTCTCAAGGCTGTTGGTGTACAGGCTGTGATTGCCAAGTCGTTCGCGTACATTTACGCGCGCAACCAGCTCAACAACGCACTCTTGGGTATCATCGTCACAGACGAGGAGTTCTACGAGCGCGTGAGCGAGGGCGAGGAGGTCACAGTGGACCTTTGCAACCGGTTCGTGAGCACTCAGGGCTACAAGGTGCACTTCTCGCTGACGCAGCTGGAGGAGAATTTCGTCAATGGCGGCGGGCTCAAGAAACTGTTCCGGAAATACAAGGCAGATCTGTTCCGCGCGGCGATGCAAGACGGCGCAAACGTTGCAGGCGAGAGCGAGTGCGGCAGCTGTAGTGGTGTCGCTGCATCGGGCAACTCCATCGAGTGGTGAGCATTGGATATATGTAGTCGTCACTCCAGCATCCCAACGTGACAAATGCCAAGACATCTCGAGCAATATATGTTCAATGACTCCATCGTACAGTCTGAATGCTCATTCATGGCGAGATTGCGGATCTTGATGCCAGCGCTTCATTCATTCATCGTAGAAGACGAGTCCTGAACTCACCGGCACTGCAACTCCATCACGAAATCAGCTACGACATTTCACGCAGCCCGAATGTGAGGATTCAATAAAGTCGGAAGCAGTACACGCACGAGATACTCGAAGGTGACTGCGAGTTGGTGTCTGTTGTGAGCAGAGATGCATCTCTTTGTCCGATCAGTCCAGCGTGCCTCGTCGATTTTCATGGGCCAATCGTCACTGAAGTGGCTCTAGCCATCGAACAGACACTGTCAATGCAACTCAAGCACATGGCGAGGGTGTGATGCACAAATCGAGACGTTGTCTATTCGGCGAGCGAGGCGAACGCAGCACCGCGTGCTCGCCTACGACGGCTGAGCTCGCCTTACTGCCACACCTTCTTGGGCTTCATGTGGAAGTTCTCGTACAGCCGGAGCAGGTTGCGCTCGAGCATGGCGACCGTGACCTTGCCCACGAGCGGCACGTACTGCACGCCGGGGATCTTCATCAGCTCAGCTTCGTCCACGTTCTTGAAGGACGCCACGTTGATGACCACCGTGTTGGGAGAGACCCAGTCGAGCGGCAGCTTGTAGCTCTTGACGGGGACACCCGTGATGATCACGCGGGACTTGCGGCACGCCGACTCGGGTTTCTCGTCCGTCTCAATCAGCTTGCCGCGGCGGAAGAGGTAGAGCGAGTCAATGTCGACGCTGTACACGTCGGCGCCGTCGTTCGCGAGCATAGCGGCCAGCGGGCGGCCGACGATGTCGCTGCGGTTGATGACCGTGATATCGACGCCCTCGAGGTGGTTGCCCGTGGGCTTCGTCATGTCGTACACGCCAATGTGCTCGAGGATCTTGATAATCGCGAGCGGAGTGCACGGCAGCACGCACTTCTGCGTCTGCTCGTCGTCGACGTACCGGATGTTGCGGTACAGGTTCCCGCGGTAGAACTGGCACAGGCCCTCGACGTCCTTCTTGATCGAGATGCTGTCGCGCAAAAAGTCGTCCATCGTGCCGCCGAAGAAGCTCGGGAACGTCCCGAAGCACGGGTAGTAGATGATGATACCATGCACCTCCGGGTCGTGGTTCGCCTTCTCGAGCGCCTCCACCAGCTCGTCCTTGGCCACCTCGCGCAGCTCGTACTGGATGCCGTCGCGCTCACACGCCTTGCCCGTCCACTCGGCATACTTCTTGGCCGCCGGGTCGCCGTGCGCGAGCAGTCCGAGCAGCTTGGGACCCTTGCCGGCCATCTCGTTCGTGATGTAGTCGCGCACCGCCAGGCTGAAGGGAGCCGCCACATCGGCCGCGTTCACCTTGGCGCTGGTGGTGGGAGTCGTGGAGGCCATCGTGGTGGTGCGCAGAGAGAGAGCCTTGGGAATGCCAGCGAAGAGACTCGAGTCCGGCGATTCGTGCCAGCCACAGGCGGGTGGTCGCTGAGCCACTTCAATACAGCACGTCAGTAAACCGTCAGTAAACCGGTGGGTGGCACCACAGTGAGGTTACTCGAGCGTAACCCCAGTTACTTTTCACTTTGGTGCTTGGTATTTTTCGTTATTCATTTGCGGGCAATACTCCCATAAATCTTCACTCGACGGCACCAGTCGATTCAAAGCTATTCTGCTATTGACCGCGAATATATACATTTACTACCGAATGCGAAAACTGTATAATCATCGCGGTCAACACTCTCTATATTCGATTTATGTGCAAAACGATTATAACCCACGACTATACATTCGTACATGAGAGAGCATGTTCTGTCGAATCTGTCGCTCATACAAAAACCAAGGTAAGATGTGGGCCGCGCCACAATTATTCATTCGCGGGTAATGCTGTTATAGATCTTCATTCGCCGGCAGCAGACGATCACTAATTCTTTCCTTACCGCATATAAAACGCTATGTCCTCCTTCGTAAATCATCGCCGTTTAACTCATTTTATCCAACAATTTAGGCGAATTATTCGTCATTTTTTGGATGGTGCTTGAACACGCCGATCAACCAGACATGGCTACACTGCAACACGCCCAAGCTCATTGCCCCAATACCGTCACGAGTTTTGATGGGATGCAACTAAACCCACTGCGATAGCAAGTTCTGCTACTGTCCGTCAGCAGTGATGGAGATATGCACACTGGATGAGAGGGAGATTGCGTCTCGGTCGTCGAACCCGTGGAGTGTGACGACATGATTGCCCTCTCCGAGACCGCGCAGCAGGAGCCTTCCATCATCCACGTGGGTCTTCCACATCCTGAACTCGTCGTCGATGACGATGTGCAGTCGCTCAATGCGGTGGGCTTGATACTCGACCACAATGTCATCACCCTGGACGATTCTCGAGTTGTTCAGCGGCGAGACAACACTCAATTGCTGCGCTTGCGTCGACAGCTGGCTGACAACCACTTGCTCGACGAGCACCGTCGACTCGCCAACCACGCCAGGAATGGGTACTTCGACCTTGAGTCGAAGAGTATGATGCTCAGCTGCTAGAGCAAACAGTTCAGCGGGAAGGCGATGCCTGACAGTCCTGGTGCAGGTGGACGCGTTCAGTTCGTCGGCAACCAAGTCCAAGAAACCGATCTCCGAAATGGCATGCTGACCATCGACAGTAATCCAATACTGATACACCTCCGGCCCGAACTTGCGGAGAGCGTCCGCTGGGTACTGCAAGAGGTTCCACTCGAACACCACTCCCGATGGATGGACGGCGAAGTGAGCTCCTGGTCTAGTGATCTCGACGCGAGCGCTGGAAATGTCGTACGCCAATTCAAATTGGGACGGGTCAGGCACCAAAGCGGATATTGGGTGATAGTAGCTGTAGATGCACGCGACGATATAGAGAAGGAGCGAGATCGTCACACACCCCACGAACACCAGTTCGGTCGTAGCTGGCTCCCCTGGATCGTCTTTGCTTGCCGCTTCCTCTTCTGGATGATCACGACACACACGAGCAACGCTCACAGTCTCGGTGGATGGTTGGAAAGCAGCATCGTTGGCGCTACCGGTATCTCGATCGGATTGCACCTTGGCAGCTTTCGGAGGCGATTTCGACTTTGCAGTCGTTTTTGACCCGCTCGAGTTGCTGTCGGCGGTACAGTCGTCCTCGCTCTCGTCTTCGTGAACCGTCGCCGACTTGTTCATGTCCATCTGCACCTCGTTCGTCGACACGATCGGGCTATCTTGTTGCTCGTGGCGAGTGCATGAGGTCGCCTCCGGGCTGGGCACTGGGCTAACGCCTTCCTGCTCAATCACTTTCGGCATCTCATGCGCTTCTGCGACAAAGTTACCTCCTCCTTCGCATCGCTCATCATCGGTATCTTCGCGGTCCGTCGCCGCCAGATCCGCCTCATCCCCAGAGTTGACTGTCTCAACTATTCGATTGTCTTCGTCATCAGACAGCAACTCGGGGAGGCCACCGTCGCTCTGCACTTCTCGATCCGATGCCACATCGTCTGCCTGAACTGCGTCGCAAGCTCCGGCGGCTGTGTCGCTTTGGACTTCTTCATTGATCGCGTCGTCGCGTGAAGCCGCCTGCTTTTCGTTGGTGGATCCGCTCGTACCGTCCTCCGAAGAGCTCTGGCTGCTGCTCGTCGACGTCACGGAGCGCGCATCCTCGAGCCGGATGTCGCTCGTCTTGCCGAGCAAGAACTGCAGCACGACGTCGGCGTCGCCTTGCTCCATTCGGCGCGACTCCGTATCCAAAATTGCTGCATTTGGCGCAAGATCTGGCTGATTTTCGATAGAAAGAAAGATCGATGTTGAAGAAGATGGCAAAATGCGAGTACTGAATCAGCGCGGATCAAAATCCAGCGCCAGACAGATTGTGCGGTTGCCCCGTGTGACTCGCAGCGACACATTCCAGCCTGCTGGCGCGTCGAACCATTCGGTGGCCAGTGTCTCCGGCGGTGCCGCTGCTGCTCCAGCCACGCGATCCATCTGGTCGCGACAGCTTGGCGCAGTTGCGGGCACACCAAAAGTGTGAGCGATCACCTGACTGCAGCAATTGCCTGAATCCGGCAGATTTTTGACTTTTTTTGAATGGCGGGAACGGTGGGAAAATGTGCGGCATCACAGAAAAGTCCCCCTGTTGGACGTTTTAGCCGGAGCTCAGGTACCCATTTTTGACGATTGACGACGTCGCAGCCATCCATTGCAGTGGACAAATCCTTGGTGGGGATGACTCTGATCTGGCATCAACACCGCCGCGCATCGCGCCTTCTGATCAGGTTATCCGCAATGTGTATGTGAGTGAACGATTATCCGAGTGAGGCCGCCAAAGTGAGCGGGGCCGGTCGCAAACACGCTGGTCCCGTCTCGATTTGAACCGGCGCCTTGCCTTGCTCGCCAGTTGGAAAAGTGGACTCGCACCGGCTCCCAATGACACCACGCGCCAGCGAGGCGGTTTACGCGCGAGATTCGACGAATTAGACGGCGAATAGCGTGAGCGAGAAGGTGGTCGCCTCCTCCCGAAGCGCATCCCCACCCCCACCACCACTGGCCCAACCCGCACCATTCTTCAGCCCCATCCTCCATTGCAACCCTATATCGCTGCGTTTTACGCTCCTACAACTCATATTTACCACTGACTTCGCTACGAATTAGCGTATTTTTTGCCGCCGCATGGCTTCTACGAGTAGAAATTCGGCGCGCTCCACGCTTTCCCCTCCCATGCTCGCCAAGCACCTGCCGCCTGCGGCCGACATTCGGGAACTTTGACCGGCGGCCATGGGCGGGCAGGACGTGTTCAAGGGAGCGCTCGGCTGGGACGACTGGATATGGTGGGCCATCATCGGCGGCGTCGGCCTGCTCATCCTGCTGCTGCTCGTGTGCTGCTGCGTGTGCGTGCAGCGCGCCAAGCGCAAGGGCCACCAGGAGGCGCTCGCCACGGTGCAACGTCGGCAGCGTGAGGCGGACCAGCGTCGTGTGCAGCAGCAGCAGCAGCAACAGCAGCAACAGCAGTTCGCGATGCAGCAGCAGCAGCAGCAGCAGCAAATGGGCCGCTTCCCGCCACCGCAGGCCGTGCCGACGACGCCCGACCAGCTCCAGAACGGCAACGGCAACTACGCGTACTCCAAGCCGGTGAACGCCGTGCCGCTGGCCCCGCAGCCGCAGCGCAAGCCGATGGGCCCGCAGGTGGCGGCCAACGGGTACGTGCTGCCGCCCGAGCACCAGCAGCAGCAGTTCGGCGGCCAGCCGCCGCAGCACCAGCCTTACAACCAGCAGCAGCAGTTCCCGCCGTACAACCAGCAGCAGCAGTTCGGCGGTGCGCAGCCGCAGTTCGCCATGGCTGCTGCAGTGCCTCCGCCGCCTCCGCAGCACCAGCAGCAGTACCAGAAGCCGTACCCGCCGCTCCCTCAGCAGCAGCAGTACCAGCAGCAGCAGCAGCAACGACCGCCGCCTCCGCCACCGCAACCAGAGCCGGAGCAGCCAGCACCGGCGCCGATGAAGCGGCGGTACCGCCCGCCTCAGCGCTGGTACAACGCCACGCTGGAGAACAACAGCACGCCGAGCGCGGCCGCCGGCAGCAACCCGACAGCTCCCGCCGCCAGCAGCCCGACGTCCCGCAGCTACCACAACGCGTTCGTGGACGACGAGACGGCGGGCAACACGCTCGACAGCATCCGGTACGACCCGTACGGCGCCGACGGGAACCTTAACACGGCGCCGTTCATGTCGGTGACTTCGCCCACCAAGACGGGCAAGAAGACACCGGCGCAGACCAAGCCGCCGACCACGTCGCTCGCCAAGGGGGTGGGCATCAACAACACGAGCCAGCAGAAGCCGCCGCCGGTCATGACCACCAAGTACCAGAGTGCGCCGGCGCTTCCCCCGGCGTCGCCCGTCGGCAGCTTCAGCGGCACGCGCGGCACGTCCGACACGAACATGGCCGTGATGGGCACGTCGCTCGCGCAACGCATCGACGCGCTGCGCGACGGCAGCTTCGAGATGGCCCACTCGCGCATCAGCGACAACCCGGGGGATCTCCACTCCCCCGCGAACCTGTCGACGTCGGCGTTCGCGTCCTACTCGGCGAGCTCGCCCGCGAGTTCTCGCCAGCCGCTGCAGCCGTCAGACCGCCGCTCGGCCGTGCTCGTCGGCTCGGTGCTGTCCCCGAACTCGTCGTCGTCGCGGTCGGGCACGACGGTGAGCAGCCACCCGTTCTCGACATTCACGCAGGACGAGCCAACGCCCGTCCACCACAACACGGCCGACGACTCGTTCGACGCCTCGCTGTTCGACTCGAGCGAGCGGAGCGCTCGCACGCAGACCGCCTCACACCGGTCTGTCGGCAGCAACTACTCGAACGGCCAGTTCGACGACGCCGACCACCCGACGACGCCGCGGGCCAAGCCGGCACTGGACACCCGCAGCTCGGTCGAGTTTTGAAGAAGCGACGAATGTACAGCGACGTCGCTCTATCAGCCGCACGCGGTCGCAGCGTGCGAGGTATTGTAAGCAGGCGTGGTCCGCGCTCGCGGTCGTACGGCCTGTAATAAAGAAATGTATTCACATGTTGTGCTGTTTTACGCCGTTCTTCTCATCGATTGTTTGCTGTGACTGCGTTGGTGTCACCACCACCCGGTCCGCGATCCCGTGGACCCTGTGGACAGCGGAGCAGCATGTCCCGAACCTGACGACGACCCCGGAGCGGAGCCAGGAGCGGCCGCCACGAGCTTGCTCTTCACTTGGCGGAGACCTTCAACGAATGGCGAGCTCAGGACGCTGGACCCGGTCGACCTTGGCGCCGAGTCGTCTGTCAGACCGGTGGTGGTGTGGCTGCCGTTCATGCTGCGGTTGGCGAAGGCGACGACTCGCTCGATGAACACGTAGAACGCGTGGGTCTCCATCGCGAACGGCTCGGCGCTCTGGCAGTGGCCACAGACTCGTCAGACTCCACACTCTGGTGGCACGTTAACCCATTCGGACAGGACTCACTGATTCGATGCTGTCGATATTGCGGAACTCGGAGGCGACCGGTGGACGCTTGGTCTGCGGCTTGACTGTGTCGCGCTTGTTCCCGATGATCAGCTTGGGCAATCCGTGCAGCTACAAGCAAACCAGCAGCAGCACGTCTCAGTGAGTCGGTCACGACTTCCCCACTCGACATTTGCTGCGATGTACCGATGGGAAGTCGCTCGGCGACGGCTGCGGCATCGACGGCGGTACGACGCTGCCTTTGGTGCGCTGCACGGCCCAAATCTCACTGCATCGTCATGGAAGTCGTCGCCACCAAGTCCATCAGTCACTCCACTTGAAACACTCGCACATTGCTTGTGAAACATGAATGAGTCTACAACTCGAACCTGTTCCACGCCTTCAAGTGCTCGTACGACTTGGCGTTCCCGAGATCGTGCACAAAGATGACGCCTACTCCACCACACCACCACCACCACCATTGAGCCGTCCATCAACCGCTCTCAACCGACCACAACCTCGACAATCGACAACGAGACAAACCGCACCATGCACGTCGTAGTAGAACACCGACCGGCTGATCTCGTACTTGCGGTGGCCGCCGACGTCGATGAACTCGACGTACACCTCCTTCTCGGCCCCGTACGCCTCGCGGTACTGGTGCAGCTGCGAATGGCAGAGCGAGTCTTCACCAAATGAGCTCTCGAGCATGTTCAAAACGGCAAGGTTACTCGGCTGCGACCCACCAGCACGTGCACGTCGCAGCCCGTGGTCCACCGGTGCGGCGCCGCCGACGTGTCACGCTTGCCGTCCGCCGGGTCGCGGCACAGCGCTCCGAGCAGCGTCGTCTTGCCGACGCCCGAGTCGCCCACCACTAGCACGCGCACGCATGGGATCTCCATTTTGGCTCGATCGTGTAACCTATTTGTCCCTCCTTATCGCAATACCCGAGTCGATTGCCACGCACACCTCCATAAACGGATGTTGCATTGCCATATCAAATCGCAGAGGAGTTATGACGTAACCATACCCTTGAAGGGTTACATCATAACCCTTGAAGCTCAAAGTATCCTGTGTGAGTCGAGAGGGTTACGCATACGGTTACGCTCGCTCGTCACCTTGAGGAAGCGATCAATTGTCCCAGAGAGGGAACCGACCGACCGACCGACCGGATCCGGCAGCGCGACGAGATGGCGGACGAGTGGGCGTACGAGGAGGCCTCGGAGCAGGAGAAGCTGCAGCTGGCGCAGCACTTCCTGCTCTCGAGTCCGCCGGGCCAGGTGCACGAGGTAGTGCGCGACGTGGCCAAGCTGGTGCCGCCGCGGGTGCTCACGGACGCGGCTCTGCGCGGCGCGCTGCACGCGTACAACGTGCAGAGCCTGCTGCCGGTGGACGTCCCGGACGCCGACTACAAGGCGAGCTGCTTGTTATTTTGGAGGACAAGTCTGGAGGCGGTGGAGGTGGCTGACACGCGCAGTGTACCCTTATCAGATCCTGATTTGCGAGGAGGCCGAGGTGGACCCGACGCACTACATTGACCCGATCGGCAACCGCGTGTTCGGCTTCGACCACGTCAAGCAGGTATCGATGGGGCAGTGGAGTTGGTGAGGGGAGTGGAAGGGCGAGTGTCCTGACGTGTGAGGGGTTACGCGGACAGGAGATCCTCGCGGACGATGTGGCTGAGATCCCGGAGGCACTCGTGTCGTCGACGTTTGAGAAGGACCGGTGCGTGGTTCATGTCCCCCAACTGCTGCAGTTAACGTGATGGTGAGTCTGATTGTGTTTGATCTGTGGGGAATGCGACGTAGACGCCGAGTGCAGAAGGATCTCCAATCGTACCTCCAGTTCGAGTACATGCACGGGTAGGACTTGACTGGCCATGAAGTGGCGGTGTCTTGACGTTTTCGGCTCACGGGTTGTGTACATTCGGATCGAGTGTAGTGGTACTGCTGGCGTGTACGTCAAGGGCTCCAAGATCGTGGTGAACCTGTGCACGGAGCGTATCAACCTGCGCAATTTCTGGTACGAATGGTTCGACCACGAGGCTCGAAACACAACCGACTAACGACGAGCCGAACCGTGCAGGAGCGGACGCTGGAAGTCGCACTGGGAGCTCGACTTGACCGCCAATCCATCGCGCGTGACCGGCAAGATCGAGCTGCACGTGCACTACTTTGAGAATGGCAACCTGCAGCTGAAGAACGCCAAGCTCGTGGACGAGGAGGTGAGCTTCGACCGGCCGAACGGACTCGGCGACGCGCTGCTGAGCGTCATGAAGACGGCAGAGGACGCGCTGCAGTCGGAGCTGGAGGACATGTACATCAACATGTCCCAGGAGACGTTCAAGGAGATGCGCCGCGTGATGCCCGTGACGCAGACCAAGATGGAGTGGAGTCTGCATGCGCACCGCACGGCGCGAGACCTCGGCGGCCGCAAGTGACAAGCCTCGAGAGAGAATGAATTGGAGCAAGCAATGGATGACGAGTGTCTGCCACCAGATAGGCGGCTCTTCTTTTGATATTACGTTTTGAGTTGTGGATTCCACTGACTGTGCTCGCGAGGCGTCAGGCTTCCAACTCGATCGCTTCGAGCAGCTCGGCCTCGCCGGACTGGAAGTTGGCGAGCTGCCACGACAGTTTCCAGATGTGCACGACGCCGCGGGCGTCTCCCGCCGCGATAAAGTTGCGCTGTCGCGGGTTGAAGTCAAGCGCGAACATGGGTGACGCCGTCTGCTTTGCCGACGAATTGGTAGGCGACGAGGCTGTCGTCGATCCACCGCCGCTTTGCGAACTGCCTGCACCCGTCGGCGGTTCCTTCCCGGACAACACTACCATTGGTCCGAGTCGGTCGGCCTTCAAGTCGAACAGGTAGACGTTGCCGTCCTCGGCCGCGACGCCGAACACGGCCGGACGCGTGCGAGACCACTCGACAGCGTACAGGTACGAGGCTGACGGCGTGACCTCGAGCGACAGCAGCGGCTCCTTCTGCAGGTAGCTGTGCATCCTCGCGGTGCCGTCGGCCGAGCAGGTGAGGAAGAGGCTCTTGCGGAACGGCGAGAAGCGCACGTCGTAGACCGGGCCGTTGTGCGGCGCGAACACAAAGTCCATGGCGCTCGGGTACATGCCTGCAGGGTCGAGCTTTGCCTCGTATACCATGGCTAGCGAGATCTCCTTGGAGCGCTTCTCGGTCGCGTAGTTCTCGATCTGTCGCCTGATCGCCGGGATCCGCGACGACGGCAGCTTGCCCACGAGCCGAGCGGCCGTCGCCGTCCATTTCTTGTCGCCTTTGAAGTCGGACGACCGCGCTGTCCCCTTAGTGAAGCAGCGCGCGATCAAGCCGCCGTCCGAGCCGACCACGAACGAGCGGCTCGTCTTGTCGTTGACACAGAAGGCGAGCGACTTGCCGCCGACCACCAGCGCGCGCTTCTCGGCGAGGCTCTCACTGCCTGGACCGGCAGTCGGCACGTGCATCACGTATCCCTCGACGGGGAACGCGAGTTTGTCCTTGGTCCGCCAGAAGAGGATCTTGCCGTCGCCACTGACGCTCGCAACCTGGCCATCATCATGCGAGTGTTAAGTGATGCCATTCCCGTTCGAATCAACAGCTGAGCGGCACGAACATTGTACTCGGCGCTTTGAGCGTCGTAGACCCAGGCGACTTTGGTCACCGGCTCGCGATGGAAGTAGTCGCCGATTCCCGACGCGTAGAACTTGTACTCCTCAGGCTCCGTGTCCCAGACAAACACCTCGCCGTTGAAAGAACCGGCGGCCACGAGCGCTGGGTTCTTGGGGTGGCACGCCACGCACATGAGTCCGCTCTGCATTTCACATCAAACAAACGTTAGCGGCCATGTTCTAGTTGACCGCTGAAGGGAGACCAGGACTGACCGACGTCTCAAGCACGAGGTTGGGCTTGGTGGGGTTGAAGTCCGCCTGGAAGACCTTCCAGAGGCACAGCGCCGAGCGGTAGTTGCACCAGCCCGTGTGGTCGAAGCGGCCGTAGGCGACAGCAATGACGGAGCCCGTCGCGTTCCAGGACACGCCAGTGCACTGCAAGTTGAGCGACGAGGCGGGAGGCGCTCGAGAGGTCTCCTTCTTGGCCTTGCTAGCCTCGCCGACTGCCGGAGCTTGCTGGAAGAACGCGTCGAAGTCGAACTTGAGCGTCATGAGCTTGCAGATCTCCTTCTCCTCCGACTCGGCCAAGAACTTCTCGAGACCTATGCGATCACAAACCGTCAACAAACTCTCACTAGCGATTGTTAGATTTACCCCATTCGTACCGGCGAACACGCTGCTCGTCTTGCCGGTCTGCGCGAGCTCGCGCAGCATCGTCGGACCGACTCTCGCGAGCATCTGCAGTGCTCGCTGGCGCTCCTCCTCACTCTCGGCGGAGTTGCTCTCCTTGTTCTTGCTGCTCGAGCTGGAGGTGGACGTCGCCGTCTTTGTGTCTGTCTGTGTGCCCGCGTCGGCCGAGCCCGCGTCCGTCTGCGCGTCGCTCTCGCGCATCTCGATGGGCATCGTCAGCGTCGACGCCGTCGCCGTCTGCGTCGTGCTCCTGCTCTTGAAGCGCACGGCGCCGAGGTTCACATCGCGGAACATGCTGCCCACAATGACACAAGGGGCTACAAACGCCCACCAATCTATCAATGGCGAGAGCTATGTGATGCAATAGATCAACAGTCATGGACGGCTCTTCAACACGATCTGCGACGTGTGACGCCTCTGTGACGTGTGAAATCACTTCAACTCGTCTTGGCAGTGAGCAGCGCATTGCAGGTGCCAAACACATTCGTTTCGCTCCATGACGAGGAACTCCAAACGGACCGACTAGTTAATACATTTAGCGCGGAGGCCGCTCTCCACGTGAGGCTGCGCACTGCTCGCCGTTGCCTATCTGCTCGCTTCCGCCGCTCTCGGCTCACAACTGGTACGGGTCCGTGTACGAGAACCCCTGGAAGACGTGGCTCTTGCCGATCGGCGCGTCCGACACGACCGAGTCGATCACCTCCTGCCGCTTGAAGAACTCCGGCACGTTGTTCACCTCGCCTTCCTTGCGCACGACGGGCCGGAAGGGAACCGGCACCTCGCGCTTGTACAGCCGCTCCCAGTCCACGCTCGCGAAGAACGGGTGGTCCATGATCTCCTGCGGACCGTACGGACCCGACCCGAGCCGCTTGTCGGGGTGGCGGCACAGCAGGCCGCGCAGCAGCGACTTGGCCTCGTCCGAGAACTCGGGCGGGAACCGCAGCGGCAGCTTGACGATGTTCTGGAAGTTGCGCTTGCGGTTCGCGTGGAAGAATGGCGTGTACCCCGCGAGCATCTCGTACGTCAGGATGCCGAGCGACCAGTAGTCGACAGCCTTGTTGTACTGCACGCGCCGGATCAGCTCGGGGGCGATGTACTCGGGCGTGCCGCAGAAAGTGGACATGCCGTCCTTGGCGTCCACGTTGTCGTGCGAGAGCCCAAAGTCCGTGATGGCGATGAACCCCTTGTCGTCCAGCAGAATGTTCTCCGGCTTGAGGTCGCGGTACACAATGTTGTACGTGTGCAGGTGCGCGATGCCCAGCACGAGCTGCGCGGTGTAGAACCGCGTGCGCTCCTCGTCAAAGTGCACAGCGCGCCGCAGGTGGAAGTGCAGCGTGCCGCCGTTGTAGTAGTCCATGACGAAGTACAGCTTGGCGTCGTTCTGGAAGGCGTACCGCAGCTTGACCAGGAACGGGTGGTCCACGTTCTGCAGCACGCGACGCTCCGTTTTGGTGTGCTCCACCTGGTTGCGCGCGAACACGGCGTTCTTCTTGATCACCTTCATCGCGTACACCTTGCCGGCGTGCCGGCTGCCGCTGCCCGAGCCGTGCAACGCCGTCTTCTTGCGCACGAGCATCACCTTGCCGAACGCGCCGCGGCCCACGACGCGCAGAAGGTCAAAGTCATCGATCGTGAGCGCGTCGTACTCGCGCGGCTTCATGTCCCTCTTGCCGGACGGCCCGACGCCGGAGTTCCACGTCGACATACGGCGCTGGTTGGCTGACGACGCGCGCGCGCCGTTGGCGTACTGCAGCTGGCCGTTGACGACCATGCGCGCGCGACTCTGCGGCGACAGCTCGCGGTCGCGCTCCTGCTCCTCGATCATGGCGTTCAGCCGCAGCTCGCGCTCGGCGCGACGCTGGTACTCATACGCGTTGGGGGCCTCGAGGAACGAGAAGACAGCATCGAGCACGGCGGTCGTCGTGTACGCCGGGGAGCTGTTGGGTCCCTCGCACGGACCCGCCGAGAGGCAGACGCAGCCGATGGCGGACGGCTGGCCCGCCGACGGACTGCGCTGCAGACCCGAGGAGGGCGAGGCCGCGCGCGGGTCGTCGTGGATGCCCGTAATGGTGAGGTTCCCCATGCCGCCGTGCGCGTCCTGCACGCTCGACAAGTCCGTGTTGAGCGGTTCGTTGGAGCGAGCCCAGGCCACGCTGTGCTGCGAGAAGAAGCGTTTGAAGCCCGGGTGCCAGCTCGGGTCGATCTTGTGGGACGACTCGATGAAGGCCACGTTGCCCAACCGGTTGCGCAGCTCGTGCTTGTACTTCTCCAGCAGCTGCGTCACGAGCACGCCGCCGTAGCCGTACGCGATGAAGTGCACCTTGTGCGCGGCACTCGGGAAGATGTAGTTGCGCCACACGTGGTCACAGTGCTCCTCGGCGTTGGACGAGCCGGGGATGGGCATCTTCTCCACCGCGCCGTCCTCGTTCATCATGAGCTGCGTGTTCATGTTGGGGTTCATGACGAGCACGCCGTAACCGGCGCGCACCGCAGCCTCGAAGTACGGCAGCATGGAGCCGACCTTGACGCCGTCCTTAAGCATGACCGAGCGGCTCCAGATGCCGCAGCTGAGCCCGCGGAAGCTGCACACGAACACAAGCAGCTTCTCGGCCACGCTAAAGTTGCTCGACGTGTGGAAGATGCACCGCGGCACGTCCGTGTCCACCATCATACGGAAGCCGTCCGCGGTTGAGCAGATGCTCGACGAGGACGAGCGCACGGACGAGCCGGTCGCGGTTGAGCTGGTGGCGCTCGAGCCGGGGTTGAAGCCCGACTCGACCGACCCGCGCTCGAACTCGAGCGGCGGGATGGCCTGCTCGAGGAAGAAGAACTCCTGCAGCATGCGCGTGTGCACGTGGTCGATCAGTCCGCGCAGCACCTGCTCGCCGTGGTCGCGGATCTCATCCTTGCTGATGCGCTGGCCCGATCGCTTGTTGCGCACGTCGCCCGCCTCGGTCAGCTCGAACCGCTCGTCCGACCACGGCGCCGTGTACACCGGCGGCGGCGTGTCCTCCGAGATCGTCCCCATGTCCCTGTCCATCACATTAATAAAACCATTAACACCATCCTCTGACCAAACGCATTATGATACACATCGCGGACGGATGATGAGGGGAGGAGAAGGGATCCTACCATTTCTTGTGCGGGCCGCGGCGAGGCGCCGCCTTGCCGAACGTGGTCGGGCTCGGGCTGATGATGACGCCGTCCACTACCGGCGACAGCGTGTGCGTGGACGCCACCTTGCCGACATGGCGCGGCGGCGGCAGCGGGGGCGGCGACTGCTCGTACGTCGACGTCGTCTCCCACTTGACCCGGATCATGGCGATCGGCGACTGGCGCGGCCGCGGGGCTACGCTTGGATCGCTCGCGGCCGGCTCGGCTGCTGGCTGTTGCGGAGGAGGAGGAGCGCTCGGCCTGCGAGCCGGTCGGCCGGTGCTACGCTTCGCTCGGCGGCCGGCGGATTTTCCGTGTCGAGTTGTGGCGGGCGACCGCAAGTCGAAGGCGGGGCGGGGCTGACGGAGCGTGTGGGGCGAACCGTACTTACCGTACCGTACGGACTGAACTCTGAACTCCGCGCCTGGTCCGGACAGCAGGCGGCCTGTCTCCCCCCGCGGGAAGGTCAAACGTTGGTGCGATGGATGGAAAATCGGAAGCCACTGTGCCGCACGGTGACCGGATGGCGCGAACCGGCCACCCTCCCGCGCCAGCAGCTGGTCCGCGGAACCTCCTGTCACGTCGTGTTTTCTATATTTGATATTCACCATAACGTTGTCACAGTGATTTAGAACCTGCTACATTACTTATACTGAATAAAACAATCCAGAATGCTGATTTCTTGTTCGCGCGGCGATCCGTTGGGACTTCGGTGGATCAGCGAACCAGACCGCGAGGCCAGCCAGACGGCGCCACGAAAAAATCGCCGGGACGATTAGCAGCGTGGGAGCCTCCCGAGCGTCCTCCTCCCCGCATGTGTGGCTGCACGCCGCGGGTCAAGAGGATGCGTCGCCGTCGCCTCCGAGAGCCGTTGCGCGTCGCATTGGCCCGACGATCGGCTCCTTGGTCCCCTCGGTCCTCGTCCCCCGCCTCGCTCCGCATTTGTCTTGACCGAGGACAGCCACTCGCGTCCCGACGTCCCGACGCGGACGATGCTCCGGCCATCAACGATGAGTGCCGTCGCTGCTCATCGCCTGGCGACATACACACCAGCTCTCTGATTTATGCGTCTTCCCTATTCTGTTATCCCATCAAACATTATTTTAATGTCGATACCCTGATACAGCACAACCTATGCAATCAATATCGAGTTTGAATAATAACCTCGTGTTATTCATCACATTCGTTGAAAACGGAGGGCTGCCTGCGCCGCTGAGCTCAACAAGCCGCCTCACGACTCAAAGGCCCGGCGCGTTGCACACGGACAGCCAAGCTTGAAGCTGCTTGGCGCCGACGACGTGACGACTGGCTTCCTTCACTGCGGATCCGGATCCACAGGCGGCGGGCGGGAAGTGGGACGGCCACGTCCGCTCAAGTGCACCTCGCGACGAGAGAGGCGGACGCGATCGACTGGCTGCGGTCGCGGGAACATGAGCATGAACCCGAGAGGATGGTGGAAGAGCGGGATGATGATATATACGATTCTCTCTCCGCTGCGCCGCGACTCGGCGGGCTCACGTAACACCAGCACACGGAACTCACTCACACGCACGCACACGCACGCCGCCTTGGCCCGACAATGGTCGACAATGGCTCGAAAGGGTCGAAATGACTCGACAATGGCCGACATGGCTACTCGGTGGCCAGCAGCGAGACCATGCGGTCCCAGAACGTCCCGTTGGCCGCGTCCGCGGGCGACGACAGCTCCGACACGCCGCCCAGCGTCGAGTTCTTCCGGTCGCCGCCTCCACCGCCGACAACCAGAGCAGACCGGTCCTCGCCGGCTGCTCTGGCCGGCGGTGGCGGCCCCACCAGTGAGTTGCGGAGACTGCTGCCGCTGCTACGACTCGACCGGTACGCCGGGTCCTCCACGCCGAACCGCGAGCGGTGCACGTCCTGGTACGGGTTGATGCCGTTGTGCACGAGCGCGGCGTAGTTGCGCTTCTCGGCCTCCGTGAGTACCTCGACCTGGTGCCGCCACACCGCCACCTGCTGCATCAGACCCTCCACCTCCTCCGAGTGCTCCTCCGCCAGCTTCTGCAGGTACTCGTCGTGCTTGCGCTGCATCTCGCTCGCCGTCGCGTCCAGCAGCTGCTGCGTCTTGCGCTCCGCCACGGCGCGCGCCGTCTCGATCGACTTGTTCGACTCCTTCACCAGCCGCGCCTCCTGCTCGGCGATCTTCTCCAGCGCGTTCGTCTGAGCCTCCAGCGCGAGGCGGTGGTACTCGCGCTTGGCGTCCACCGCCTTCGCCTCAGCCTCTCGCGCCAAAGTCTTGCTCGCCACCACCTCCTGCTGCTTCGCGTCCAGCTCGTCTCGCAGCTTGGCGTTCGCGGCCTCGGCGTCGCGGAGCTTCGCTTCGATCGCACTGCGAGCCGTCTCGGTGGTCTCGAGCTCGACGCGGGTCTCGCGGATCACGGCCTGACTCGCAGCCAGTTCGTCGCGGACGGAAGCGTTCTCCACGAGCGCCAGATGCAGGTGGTCGCACAGATCTACCTGCGCTTCGGCCACGCAGTCGAGTGGGAACTCGAACGTGCGGGACGCATCATAGCTCGAGAGCTTCGAATCGCTCTGCTCGGCCAGCTCCGTCTCGAGGAACGGACTGTAGTCTGCATGCACACACACACCCACACACCATGAGCTCTCCAGATCTACGAGCATATCTAGCAAAGTCGAACGCACCTCTGAACCACCGGAAGCTGACCGAGGTCGGCCGTGGCGCTGTGGTCAGCTTCTTCATCACCTTGGCGAAGCTCAGCCCGAACGTGCTCTCGTGGTTGATCGAGACGAGCACGAAGCCCTTGGCGAGCCGCTTCTCACTGCCCGCGATCCCGCGCGACGAGAAGAGCGCCGGCGGCACCTCGAGCATCGCCGCCTCCATGTCACGCAGCTTGCACGCTCCCATGCACAGTCCGATGGCGCCGCTCGACGCGGTCCACACACCTTGGCCCTTGCGCTGCTCGAGCGTCTTCCACTCGTCCTCGGACTTCGTCGTCGCCGTCAAACTCGAGTCCAGTTCATCGTCCAACAGCTTGGCGCGTCGTCGTCGGAACTCGTGGAGCCGGGACAGCGGCAGCGACGTGTAGAACCCGCGAGAGAGGATGTCGAAGAACTCGCCGCCGATATCGTCCCACGACGCGAGCGCTTCGTCCGTGCGCTGCTGGTGGTGGCTGCGATCCAATGCCTGGTCGGCCGAGTCCACGCGCTTGCGACCAAACAGGTCGGCGATCACCGACCCAAATATGCTCGCGTTGCTCGCGCGCCGCGCGTCCACGCTGTAGCTCCGCACGTCCGCCGAACTCTTGATCGACACGGCCGTCACATCGCTGCCGCTGCCTTCGAGCGCACTGCCCGTCCGCGCGGTGTCGCTGCTGCTCACGGACGCGTTCGACACTCGACGATGTGCGGCCAGATCCGCCTCGACGAAGCTGCCGCGCGTCATGGCCACGGATGCGTCGACGCTCGAGCCTCCGCCGCGATGTGGCGCCGGTGGAGCATAAATAAAGCGGAGCCGGAGAGGGAAGCCGACCGCGCGGATGTGGCCAAGCACCTGGTCGAACGGCGCGTCCAATACATCGATGCCGTTCACCCGCGCCAGTCTCGAGCCGACGGGGACCGCCGCCAGCGCCTTGTCGACGTCACCGACGTCGCGCAGGAAGCCGCTGACGGTCGCGCCGAGGAACTTGCCGTCCTGCTCGTGGCTCGGCGTGAGCCGCAGGCCGAGACCGGCGTGGGTTGGCAGCGACGACCGCACGCGGGACGGGTACAGCGCAGTCACCGGCCGCTCGAGCTGCACGTTGATCTCCTCGCGCGCGACGGCGAAGGGCGGCAGGCCGCGGAAGTAGTGCGGCAGCGGCGAGTTGGCCCCCGAGAGCAGGAAGCAGCTGAGCAGCAGCAGCGGCCGCGCCTCGACGCTGTCCATGCGCAGGCGGTAGAAGCGGCTCGTGTCAGTGGCCTTGCCCTGCGCCGCCTGCTGCCGGCAGAAGGCCTGCGTGTTCTCCACGACGCCCTCGAGCCACGCGTGGAGCTCCACGAGCCGGTCCTTGCACGTCTGCGCGTTGAAGAGCTTGAGGTAGGCCTGCGAGAGCCGCGGGACGACCATGGACGCCAGCAGCTCGGACGACGAGCCCACGTACTTGTGGAAGTGTCGGTAGCGCCGGTAGATCTTCCAGCTGCGTCCCCATTAAGTGATAGAGAGAGTTAGTTAGCGACATGCATCGAGTGGGAGGTAGTACATGCTGGAGACAGATATGCACCTCTTCTTGTCCTCGTCGGCCTTGCCCATGGTCACTTCAAACACGTAGCTATACATATCGATAAAACAGAACAAACACAAAAACATCCGCCGGTTAATCCACCGTAATTCGCGCTAAACTTCCACGGCCGAAAAGAACGTACATGTCGACGCTGTCGGGCGTGCGGTAGTAGCCGAGCGGGCGGATCGCCACGGGCTGCGCCGCCAGCGCCGCCGTGAGCTGCGGCCAGCTCTCAAGCGTGCGGAACGCGCGGTTCTCCTCGTACGGGAACGGCCGCGGCAGTCCCAGCGCGCGGGCCAGGCCGTCCAGCAGTGCCGCCTCGGTCGCGGCCGTCGCCATCGGGGTCCCGAAGCTGTTGAAGGCTGCAGGTACCTTCCGCCTGGTCGGTTCCGCGGAGAATGCGCTCAGCGAGGCGGCGGCGACCCACCTTCTCTCGGCCGGCCAGCGCGGGGAGATGGCGCCGGTGGCTGCGCTCTTTCTCTCTTTTTCTGGTTTTATGTTTTTATGCATTTGCTGATTTTCGGAGGCTCTTTTCTGGATAAAGAACTGCTCGATTGCGAAAGATATCTCGCAATTGTATTGACGAGATATGGTTACCAATATAGTGTACGATCAGATTTGCGAGAGGTGGTGCGAGCTGACATGACATCATTTTGGTGAAACGCACTTGCAGCGTCGCGCGCAACTGGCGGATTCGGATACGCGCGCGGATCTCGGGTGGCTCATTCCGGATGGGCCGACGTTGCACAATGCGGACGCGACCCGGCCGCATCGCCGTCGCCGTGGGATCCGCTTTCGCGACGCCCCACGCCCCGCATCCTCGGCGTCCACCAAAAGCTACCGCCGCTAAAAAATCGTACAAATTCCAAAATGACTCGATGCGTTTCCCAGGTCGAATGACGTGGCGGGTACTTTTCCGAAAAGAAAATCCATTCAAATGGAAACAGTGCGCTGGCAGGTCCGCCGCCCATCTCACCACCTTCCACCTTCCTCACGATGGCTGGTCTCCTCTGTTCGGAACGCGGTGGCTGGCACTTGAGACAACATGCCGCCACCCTCCATGTATTCACACTTGGCTCGCTCTCCATTTCATCGAGGGCGGTTTATTTAGATACGCACGCGAGCTCGGGCCGCCTTCTCCATCTCCGCGTCGCCTCCGCCCATCGTCGTCGTCGACGCGGTGCCTTGCTCGGCTAAAATCAAATCTCTATTCCGCGGCGCCGCCGCTCGCCCGCCTCGCCTCGGCCGCACATGCCGCACATGGCAGCATTACGGTATCATGTCTCCTCCCTTCGTTCCATCCGCCGTTGCCGGCGGCCAAAAGCACACGGCACAAACCAACAGCTCACGCCTCCGCGGGGCGTTTCAACGACACGCTTCAGGTTACAGGTCGCGCTCCACGCGCGTCGAGCAGATGAGCCCCTTCTCCGACACGCGCGCCGCCGTCTCGGCGCGGAAGTACTCGCCGTCCGCCGCCTTTATCCGGAACTGGACTGCTCACACACAGGTAAGAACACAACGTCAGCAACTCGACATCAACCTGTGTCACACGGATCAACCTGAGCGTCACACGTACACTTGCGGGTCTCGTTGGCGCTCGTGAGCTTCTGCAGGATGGCGCGCACCTCGTGCTGGTTCTCCTGCTCGCAGCCAACGCCAGTCAGCCACCGTCATCCTTCAAGTGCCGGCCTCATCCAACGCCGGACGCAGCTTCAACACAGATACAGATACACATAAAGACGCGGGGGACCTTACCGGGTGCACGAGGTCCAGGAAGCTCGTCTGGCCGGGCACAAGCTGGTGGCTCTGGTACCCGAGCACGCGCGAGTAGGCCGACGAGGAAAAGTGGATCACGGCCGACGCCTCCATCGACACGAGCGCCAGCAGGTCCGCGCTCTGCTCGCACACCTCGCGGTACAGGTGCAGCTGCGCGACCTCCTGCTTGAGCGACTCGACGAACTCCTTCTTGCGCAGGCGCGACTTGCGCGAGTGGTCCCGGTTCCGCTCGCGCGACTTGGCCTCCTTGAGCAGCGCGAGCTTCTCGTCCTCGTTCAGCGAGTCAAAGTTGGCCGGGTGGTCCTTCACGAGCTGCGAAAAGATCTCCGGGGGGAGCGTCTGCGACGTCAGCTCGTACGGGGAGGCCCCTCCGCCGCCCACGCGCGGCGGGAGGCCCCCACCGGCGCCATTGGTGAACTTGGTGTCCGGCAGCGGCTTGTACGGCAGCTGCGGCGCGCCGGGGAAGCCCGAGGACGGGTCGTACAGGCGGTTCATGTCGTTGAACGCGAGCTCCGTGGCCGGGTTGTACATGGCGCCGCCCGGGGGAGCCGCCTGCTGCGCGAACAGGCCGTTCCCGGCCGCGTTGAGCCCGCTGCCGATGCCCGCGGGGAGCGTCATGGAGCCGACGGCCGAGCCGTCGTCCATGTCCAGCATGCCGCCGCGCTCGCGCACGAGGTTGTCAAAGTACGCCTGGTTGGCCTGCAGCTTGGTCACGTCCTGCGGCTGCGCGAACCCCGTCGGCTCGTCCGCGGGGCCCTCCAGCTTGACGCCCATCATGCGCGCATACTCCTCCATCGCGTCGCCCTGCGGCTGTGCGGGGTCCAGCGGCGCCAGCCCGGGCACGTACACGCCCGGGAACATGGGCACGCCCAGGTGCGGCTGGCCCTGCGGCGGGCCCGCGCCGGGGACGGGCACAGCGGCCGGCGGCTGGCCGTACGGGTCCATCATGTCCACGTCTGTGTCTCGCTGGAAGTCCATGGCTCGGTCGGCCCAAAGGCAAAGTGCTGATGATGCGGGCAAAGTGCTGGCGGCGGACGCCAAGGTTTTTCTTTGTGCGCCGCCTCCTCCTAAGAAGCAGGCGAGTTCTGAGATTCTTGGCTTTGGCTATTGCGGTTGTTAGCCCAAAGGCAGGAAAAACGCGCCAACGTGGGGGTTCTGAAAAAGCGAATGCGGGGGAAAAAAACCTCGTGCGAGTGGGTGAGGATAAACCTTGGCAAAAGACGAGGCACGGCTGCAGGTGGTGAGAGGGGAGGAAAAAACCTCGTGCGTGCTTCCGGTATTTTTCGCAGAAAAGGAATGTGAAAAAGATCCACGCTAAAGTAACGCTGTGAAGTGCACGCAAGATGCAATATTATGATGGATTCGCTCGCGCAATTTTCGTCAGAATACTCTCTGCTCCGACAACTGAGTTCAACCACACTCGCCGACCTGATGGTGGTGCTCCATCCATTCATGGACATCCGTAACATGTTCCGACGGTTCATCGCGCGAGGACCGAGCGGATTCTCGGCCCTCGGCCTCGCCCTCGCCGCTACATGAGCGCGCGTGTCGCCCAGCTGAAGCAGGTGGGAACGCGGGCCGGCAGCGTCCGCCTGTCCGGACGCTTTCGCTTCTCGACGCACAGCCCCGTCCGACCGTTGTCGCCTTGCCGGCGACGAATATCGAAATGGGGTCAGTCACGAGCTGGAAGGCGCGTCAGGGCCATGCAGCTCCGAGCCAGTTCGACCCAGTCCCGCCGGTCGCCCGCGGGTGAGCGTGGCGCGAAACCAAAGCCCATGCAACCCAGCGAGGGAGCGATCCTCGAGCGACCGCATGCGACTCGGCGAGGGTGAGCTCTGTCGGTGGATGCGAAGCACCAAAGGAGGCAGAAGGCGTCAGTGCCCGCTGATCCATCACGACGCGCACGAGCAGATGGCCAGCGCGCGAAATCCATCCCCACGGACGGGTCCGTCTGTCGCCCGCTCCATCTTCAATGTCGCGGGGGTGAGTCAAAATCTGACTCGCCCGCGTCAAGCGCTTCGCCCACTTCGTCTCGGCGGTGACTGGGAGCTGATGGAGCATCCAATCGCGATCACCGCGGTCGAGACACAGCTTGGTCGTCCTCGCAGAGTATCCGGTGGGTCGATGGATGGCCGTCACGGTCTCGGGAGGCACGGACGCGAGAAGTAATGAAGCACATCCGGTGATGCCACAGTGCTGTTCGAAATGGACAAAATGTGCGAGCTTGTGGGCCGCGATCGCCGAGTGCGTGGCTCGGGAAAGAGAGTCGGAGACGGTCGCCACTGCTCCCGCGATGGCCCAACACGCCGCCACGGATGGCTCGCACCGAGCCGTCGAGCGAGCGGACGCGAAAGAACCTGATCCGACCGGCAAGGCATCGCTGCGGAGATGAAAACACGGCGTGCGTGATTGGCAACCTCCGTACGGTCATGTGTGTTTTCAAGTTCGTCTGAATATTTATACTTGCATGGAGTATCGAAACCTTTGATACGGCATACTCATGCTCATCAAAATTGAACTGTGCCTGCAACCTGCGTCGTAGCTAATGCCCACGGGAAGCCGCAACGCCCCACATCACGCCCGCCAAGCCCATACATTCGACTGGCGCACCCGTCAGTGTCCGTCATGGGCATGCGAGGCACCGGACGTCGGCGGCGATTCTGGTGGTCTCCGCATCGGACAGCGTGCGCTCATTCCGCAATCCGCGTCCTCCAACGTACCCAGTCTACGTCCAACCTCCATCCGCCATGGTGTCGCTCTCGCAGTTCGCCGCCGCCGCTGTTGCTGCACTGACGGTGGCCGTCTCGTCGACCGCCGCGCTCGAAACAGGCGAGTATTACCGCCCCACGGGCGATGAAGTGTCGGGTGTGCCTGGCACCACGGCGACCTACCGACGCTCGCCATGCCCAGCGCTCAACACGCTCGCCAACCACGGCTACCTGCCTCGCGACGGACAGAACATCACGCACGAGATCCTGTCGCAGGCGCTCCAGGACGTGTACAACATCGGTTCGGGCGTGGCCGCCATCCTCGTGGCGCAGGTGCCGGACCCGACGACGCTCGACTACCTCAGCACGCACAACAACATCGAGCACGACGCGTCGCTCGCGCACACGGACGCCTACTACGGCGGCGACCCGAAGGAGGCGAGTGCGACGCTGGCGCAGGACCTCTTCGACCGCGCGGGCAGCGACGGGCTCATCACCGACAAGATCGTGGCCGCCACGCGCAAGGACCGCGGCAACACGTGCAAAGCCGACAACCCGGAGTGCACGTACGGTGTCAAGGCGCAGACGCTCGCCTTCCTCGAGGCCTCGGTGCTCGTCATGGCGCTCGGCACCGGCGATTCCATCTCGGTCGAGCACGCGCAGTCCTTCATCATCGACGAGCAGATCCCGGACGACTACACCAAGCCTGACGACGTCGTCAGCGTTGTCGCGCTGCTCGCGCGCGCCGCCAAGCTCAAGGCGCTCTCGCTGCTGTAAAATCGAGCGCTGACTCGCGCGTATTGGGCTGCTCCGTTGGGATGAGCGCTCTAGTTGCATTCAGCTCATTTATATATCATCGTTTGTGCGTTCAACTTGAACTCGGTGGTTGCGAGCGATGGGCGTGGAGAGATTGGATCGGCATCGTGTTGTAACGTGGAGCATGTGCATGATCGGATTGGCTGGTTTAGTGACTGACTGTATATGTCGACCAATGCAGACACAACAAATGCCAGATTGGGCAATGTCAAGCTGGTATTGACACTGATCTACCAGAGAACGATCCACTTTCGAATTCACAGCTGTCAGAGAGCACTGCAACTAACAAGCACGATGACCGTGAGCGTCAACGTCCCGACCAAGACGCTACCGAGCAGAGCCATGATCCCCGCTGTGGGCTTGGGCTCGTTCAAGGCCGACTACGGTGCCGTGCTGTCGGCGCTCAAGCTCGGTTACCGACACATCGACCCACCACAGAGTTCTACAAGAACGAAGTCGATGTCGGCCACGCCGTCGCGCCAGCAGGCCAACTTTGAGGCTGTGAACGTCACGCTGTCGGCGGAGCAGGTCGCCAAGCTGGACACGCTCGACGAGTACCTCACCAAGGGATGGGACCCGATCAAGGACCACGCCGTCCTGACATTGTGAGGACTACTGTTCGAATTGCAGAAAGTGTCGGACAAGCAAACGGTGGCATCTCCGTCACGAACAAATGAGGGTGCCGTCTTCTCCTTGATTGAGAATGGTGTTCGAAAAGGCAAGATCACATCTCGAACTGTTTTGCACTGTAAAACCAGTGGTTGCAAGACGTTTGGGGATCGCGACGTAAACGCCTCACTGAACATCATGCTCGTGACGACGGAACTGCTTGAATGGTGGCCACGACCAGAATATTTGCAGCGAGGGTCAAGTGGTATTTAGCGTAGGTCAGGTAGTTTTTAGGTCAGGAAAAAAAAGTAAGCGTGAGTCCGGGGTTGCAGGAGATTTCTCTGGTGGCTTGAACCTGCTCACACGGTACCGAGCCCGTAGACTAGGAGGTAGCTGGTTGGTAAGCGCGCTCGCGAAGCAAGCGATGGAGATCTAGTCAGAATTGAGATCTTCAATCAATGACAATATTTCGACCAATTCTAACCTTTAATGCACGATTTTAGCCAATCGAAGTCGTGTTCTCAGATGGTCATGCAACGGATCTGTTCGTTATTGAAATCTACATCGAGGAGAAGATCGCCGCAGCATGAGCGTGACCGTGCCCACCAAGGCGCTGCCGAGCGGCGCGCGGATCCCAGTGCTGGGCCTCGGCTCGTACCTGGTCAACTACCCGGCCGCGCTCTCGGCGCTCAAGCTCGGGTACCGCCACATCGACACGGCCGAGATGTACGGGAACGAGCGGGAGGTCGGCCGCGCCGTGCGCGACTCGGGCATCCCGCGCGAGCAGGTCTTCATCACGAGCAAGCTGAACCTGCACCACTGGGGCTACAACCGCGCGGTGGCCGCCGCCCGCGCTTGCAACGATCGGCTCGGGCTCGGCTACATCGATCTGTTCCTGCTGCACGCGCCTGGGGACGCGGCGACTCGAGCGGAGACGTGGCGCGCGCTCGAGGACCTGCAGGCCGAGGGGATCCTCAAGGACATTGGCGTGTCCAACTTCAGCGAGGCGCACTACAAGAAGCTGGCTGAGACGTGGCGCGTCAAGCCGGCGGTGAACCAGATCGAGCTGCATCCGTGGCTGACGCGGACCGAAGTCGTCAAGTTCTTCGAGGAAGAAGGGGTGTTCCTCGAGGCCTACTCGCCGCTGGCCAAGGCCGAGAGGCTGAAAGACCGCACTGTGCGGCAGATCGCGAACGAGGTAGGGGTGACGGTGGGCCAGGTGCTGGTGGCCTACAGCCTCGCGAAGGGGTTCATCACTCTGCCTAAGTCGTCCGACCCGTTGCGCCAGAAGGCGAACCTCGAGGCCGTCGACCTGCGTTTGTCGGCGGAGCAACTCGCGAGACTGGACGCGCTGGACGAGTACTACGTGACGGACTGGGATCCGATCCGGACTGAAGACGTGTAGCTGTCGTTTGCAGCGTGGAGTTCTGGGTGCGAGTCCCGGAGCTCGAGGTGTAGTGTTTGAGTTGTGATCGCTGTTGAGCTGGCAAGACAATTGCAAGTAAAGTGGGGGTGGTCTCTCTGTTCGCTTGAGCTGTCTTCTATCGTTGAGAGTGAGTATACTGTGAGCCTTTAGCAGCCTCCATGTCCATGCGAGCCAATGCTGTTCGCCGAGTCTTGAAGTTGGTGTCACAACAACCAGAGCGCTTGTTCAAACAATCATTCATCGACTGGAATGAAGTATACGACTGCACCGTATACTACTCCACATTTGATATGAGCCGTATTATTGGCCAAAATGATGAAATAATGAGCCCAATTGGCCCATATTCGATCGCATTTTGCCGCTTCACTTGCACTTTGCTGCTCAAGACCGAGAGGATGGCAGGCTCGGGATACACGCCGCCGCCGCGCGCCGGCCCCGCGGGCGTCAACGTAGGCGGCGGCAGCTCCATGGGTCGCGCGATCTTCGCGCTCTGCGGCGGTCTGGCCGGCGCCTACTACGGCTTCTACCTGCAGAGCAAGTACATCGAGGAGCGCCGGGTACCATCCGTTCATTTTGGTTGATGGTCTCGTTTGTCAAAATGGTATACTGACTTCAAGTGCTTTGTGCACATGCAGGTCTACGCGCTGGTCGAGAATGAGGCACGCCGCCGATTGCAAGAGGAAGAGGAGTCGGCCAACGCGACGCCCACTGCGTCATGAGTGCGGGTTCCAATCCATTTTCGCCTTCTTTCCGACTATTTGACATGGCTCATACAACACTAGCAATAGCACCAGCACTACTCGATGAGGTGGTGCTTAGTGTCGGCGGGGCGACGGCCTGCGCGGTTGCGAGCAGCGTGAGCACCTGTTTCTGCTGCTGCACGAGGATCTCGACGAGCTTCCGCTCCATGGCCTTGAGCTCCCGCTCCTTGTCGTCTCGCCGCGAGCGGAGCCCCGCGAGCGTCTTCTCGCCCGCGCGCAGCTCGCTCTTCTTGGCCTCGATCCGCTCCAGCAGCGCCTCGAACTCCTCGTTCAGCCGGCGCTTCTTGGCGACGACGGCCATGTTCAGAGACACGTCGCTGCCGCCGCCTCCAGCCATGGCGGTCGCCGAGGTCGACGACGTCTGCAGCATGAGCTGTCGCAGAGACGCCTCGACGCCCTGCGCCTCCGCCTGCAGCTGCGCGATGTCGCGCTCGAGGCCGGCCTGCGTCTCCTGCACCTCGTCCATCTGCCTGGTCACAATCGCGATCTCGTTGGCGAGCACGGCGCCGGCGCTGCGGTGGGACACGAGCTCGTCCCGCTTGTAGCTCGTGAGCGTCTGCTGCATCTCTTCGAGCTTGAGCCGCAGCTGGCGCCACGCCGCCTCGGTTTGCGCGGCCTCGCCCTGCCACTGCGTCCGCTCGCGGCCGATGTCGCGCTGGAGTTGCTCGCGGGCCGCCGTGTGGCTTGACTGAAGACTTGCCTCACGCTCAACGGCGTCGCGCAGCTTCTTGTGCGCTAGCGCCACCAGTCGAAGCTGTGTGAACGCGGCGTGCTGGCGCTGCTGCTTCATGGCTTCTCGCGTGTCGAACTGGCTGTCCTCGGCCTCCTCGAGCGCGGTGCGCAGGTGCACCAGCTCCTGCTCGAGCCGCTCCTTCTGCTTCTTGAGCTCACCCATGGCGTGCTCCACCTGCTCGATCAGCTTCTCCGAGTCCTCCTGCACCTGTGCGATTGCGTCTTCCTGCTCAGCCATGAGCTCCACGCGCTGCCTTTCCAGCTGTGATGACAACTCGGCCTGGAACTGCTTCTCGAGCAACTGCTTGGCGTCGTCGCTCTCGTCCGACAGCTCCTCGCGCAGCTTCTCCAGCTGGGTAGAGTGGTCGGCCGTGAGTTTGGCTGTCGCTGCCTCCAAGCGACTCGCCCACTCATTCGCAATCACAGCCTTCTCGTGCTCGCGCTGCTGTGTTTGTTTCTCAATGAGCTCCTGCTTCTCCGACGCCACCTTCTCATCGAGTGTCGTGCGTTCGCGATCGAATTCGTCCGTCAGCTGGGCACGAAGCTCCTCCATCTCGACGCCGTGCTTGGCCGTCAATTCCTCCTCCAACTGCGTGGCGTGAGCTGCCAGTTGAGCTTGAGCTGCACGCCTTTCGCTGTCGGTGATCTCCTGCCGCGCGGCGTCCACCTCTCGCTCTCGCTTGGCGTTCAACTCCAGTGTGAGCTCAGCCACCTTGGCCTGGAACTGCATGCGGTGGCGCTCCTCAGCCGCCTGGATGGCGCGCACAGCCTCGTGCTGCACGGACTCGAGCTCCTCTTTCTGCTTGACCTTGATTTGCGCGGCCGCCTGCTGCCACTCGCCCTCCCGGTCATACAGTCCCTGCTTGTACGCCGCCTGCTTGTCAACGTCCAGCCGCTCCTGCAGCTCCTCCATCGCGCGCTGCCATTTGGACGTGCATTGCAACACGGCTGCCTCTTTGCGCTCGGTCATGTCGCGCTGGAGCTTCTCGAGCTGCTGCTGGCCGCGGTGCTCGGTTCGTGCGACCGCGTCATCAAGCTGTTTGGCGTGCGACTCGGTCAGCGTCTGCACTTCTTGCTGCCACCGCGCATTCACCTGCTCCAGTTCTTCAGCGAGTTGCTCCTGATGCCGCTCGCTTGCTTCGGCCATAGCAGCGACATGCAGCTGTTCTTGCCGCTCGCTCTCAGCTCTTGCAGCAGCGCTGAGCTCTGCAGTCACGGCGTCCACACGCTCGCGTTCGTGCTCTCGGTGAAGACTCTCACGCTCTGCGGTTGATGTGCTATGCTCAACCACTAGGCGGTCAACGATGGTGACAAGCTTGATCTGAAGGTCTTCTGCCTGGAGCAGCACTCGACATTCGGCCTGGTTGGCAGTGTCTCTTCGCTCGGCCTCACTGCGCCGTCGATCACTCTCCGCACGCTCCTGTTCACTGCTCAGCTGTGCCTCTAGCTGCTCACACTGCTGTTTCCACTCGGCTGACACTCTCTCAGCTTCGTCGCACTTGCTCTGCAGCTTCCGAGCCTCATTCTGGAGTGTCTGAATCGTCGCTGCTCGCTCGACCTCAGTCTGGTTGGCTGATTGCTGGAACTTCAACTCCAGCTGCTGGTGCTGTGTCGCGTAAGCAGTCTCGAGCTCCTCGCGCAAGTCGCGCTTCTCCTGCTCAAAGAACTCGTGCAGCTCCACCCGATCCCGGTCGTTCGCCTCCTTCATCGTTCGGAGTGCATCGAGTCGCTCGTCGTGCAGGCTCTGCGCTATCTGGTCGCACTTGAGCGAGAACTCCTCGCGAAGCTGCTCCTCGGTCGCCTCCAACTCGCTAGCATGGCGATCCTGCAAACTCAACGCAAGAGTCTTGACAGCATTCACGGTCGTCAAATGACGGAAGGCTCGCCCGAGTGCTCGAGTTCGCCATTGTGTCGCTGCCGACCCCAGCGCCATTGCAAACGCGCGCAGTCCGCTCTCCTTTCGTCCAGCAACCCGCTCAGCGGACCAGTTTTCGTCTCGAACGAGCGCGTCGCCCTGTGCATTCGCCAATTTGCCCAAGTACATGGCGACTTCCTGCTCGAGCCGCTGGATCCGCAGGTTCTTCTCTTGCTCCACCGCCTGCAGAGACTGTTTGACGGCAACGAGCGACTTGCCCATGCGCTCGCTGGCAGTGCGCGCGTACTCCTTCTCCTTGACAGTCTCCTCTTTTGCTGTCTGTGCCTGCTCTATCAGCTCATTCATCTCGAGCCTCGACTTCTCCACCTCTTCACGATCCAGCAGCGCCTGCTCGCGCAACTGCGCTGCCTTAGTCTGCACTTCCTTAAGCTGTCGCGTCACGAGCTGCTTCTCTTCATCGAGACACTGGAGCGAATTCCGCAGCTGCTGCACTTCGCGGAGCTTGTCGGCTGCAAGGACACTCATCTTCTGCTCGAACGTTTGCGCCGCGAGCTCCATGGCGTCTTTGAGCGTCAGCAGCTCGGCTTGCAGCGCCGCGACCTGCATCTGACTGCGCTCCTTCATGTCCTGCTCGCCGTCGAGCTGGTTCTTGAGGTATTGCCGTTCGTTGTCGAGGCGACGCAGAAGCGCCTCCATCTGCACTCGGTTCGTCTCCTCGCTCGCCGACTTGGCGCTGACACCGCCGAGCTGACCCTGCGTCACACGCTGTTCTTCTTGGAGCGCCTCGACTGCTGCCTCGGCATCGACAAGCTGCCGCGTCACGCGAACGTTCTCCTCGGCCGCCTTCTCCATCGCGAGCCGAGCGTTCCCCTCCTTGGTCTTCCACAGCGCCAGCTCCTGTACCAGGTCGGTCACGTTGGCCTGCAGCGTCACCACCTTGGACTGGAGGTTCGCCGACTGCGAGCTTAGAGCCTCCGCGTCGCGCTTGAATGTCGCCTCGGCTCGCTCGAGCTGCCTCTTGAACGCTTCTTCCTGCTCCAGCATCGCCTGCTTCTTGTCCTTCTTGGCCTGATCAAGCGCGCTCGTGATCTGAGCGAGGTGGTGGCCGAGCTCTTCCTTGCACTTCAGCTCCGACGAGAGCTGCGCCTTGAGGTACTCGATCTTGTTGTTCATGCGCTTCTCGAGCGCCTCGAGCTCGTGAGTCGCGTTCGACGTAGACCCAGCACCCTTCGCCATCCCGGTCGCCTGTTGTTGCTGTTGCTGTTGGGATCGTAACTCTGTCAGTTGTCGCTCCAAGCGCTGGTTCTTCTCTTCGAGAGCCGGCAGCTTGTGCAGCGTGAGATCCTCGAGAGCGGCAGTTGCCGTACGTGCTTGCGTTCCTGCTACCTGCGCCTGGGTTTGCAACGTGAGCATTTGCATCCGGATCGCTTCAGCTTGTTCCTTCGCTGTGTGTTCGCTCAGACGCAGGGTATCCAGCTCGACGAGGTACTTCTCATGCACCCGCTTGAGCTCTGCGCGGTGCAGTTGGGTGAGTTGCCGCTCGGCTTGGTCGCGTGCGGCGTTGGCGGCATCGAGTTGCTGGTTCAGACCGTCGATCGTCTCGATAAGGCGAGCGACCTCCTCTGCAGACGAAGCACCAGCGATGGTGTCGACCCGCTGCTGCTTGGTGGTGTGAAACTCCAAGTCGCGCTCGAGCATCTGGCGCCTGTGCTGCTCGTCCTTCTCCTTGAGCATCGTCGCGCACTGCGAGCGTGTCTGCACGATCTCCTGCTCGAGTTTGCGTCGCTGCAAGTCAGCAGTCTCCAGATTAGTGGTCGCCTCCGATAGTTGGCGCTCCAGAGTCAACACGCGAGCGCCGAGGACTGATCGCTCGGCATCATCGGTGGACGACTGCGGCTGGTTGTTGTTGTTGTTCACTGGTATCACCGCTTTCTTGGCGGGTTTCATCCCGTTGGACCCCACACCTCGCAAAGAAGGAGGGATCGTTGGCAGGACTGAGGCGCGCTTGCCACTGACCGATCCGACCTCGTCTTGCTCAGGTCCAACATCTCCGGCGTGTCTCGTTCCATTGCCAGCCATCTGTCCGTCCACATCCAGCGAGAACTTGGCCAGCTCGTCCATGAACTGTTTGTCGTACAAATCATCAGCAGGTGACGTCACACTCGAATGAATGTCGCTCGCCTGTCGTTTGGACGCGCTTCCAATCGCTGTACTTGCGATTGAGCCAGTGCTGCCGCGCACTTTGCTGCGATGTCCACTCTGCGGCCGCCGACGGAAGCCGAGCTCTCGCACTCGGTTGAGCTCAGAGTACACTCGGTGGCAGTTGGCACACACGAGCACTTGCCGATAGAACTGCGCCGGCTGCGAGCGTCCCAGCTCGGCGCGAAACACGTTGTCGGCTTCTTGCCACTGGAGTGCTATCGCCGAGTCTTCGTCGTCAGCACCATTGTTTGCCGCGCTGCTCGACGCACCTCGGAGGAACGATAGCTCGGCATGCGCAAGAAGGATGCTGTTGTTGCCAAGCTTGTACCGCTGGCCACCGTCGGGTATCACTGCGGCCGGGTCCGAACTTAATCCGTCCCCCTCGCGACAGCAAAGCCGATAGAGTCCTGGCAGCGACGACAACGCCGAGCGACAAAACTCTCCGCTGCACTTGGCGCCTCCAGTGGTCGAGTCGATGACGCTGTCGCCATCAGCCGATGCCTGCAGCAGTGTTGGCAGCGTCGACTTGTTGCCGGTTGATGCAAATGCCGAGCTCTCGTCTGAAAGTCCACATACTCGAATCTCTGAAATGCACCGCAACCACGGGTTCTTGGCGTCATCTACAGTAAACACCAGCTCGACGCTGGAAATGGTGCGGCCGACCGCAGCTCGAACGAGACTGGCAACGACTGTCTCGACCATTTGCAGGATCGTCTGCTGCGTTGCTGGCGACAGCTCTAACGGTAGCAGCTGCGAGTCAGCGTTGCTCGAGTTCGAGTCCTTGGTGTGTCCTTCGTATCGCTCGACTCTCACACTTGGTGCCGATGGTTTCAATGTCCCATTCGGAACTGCCGGCGGCGCTTCCCACCGCACCGAAATGTGACTCGAACGCTTCGCATCATCGTCGTGGTTTGGGATGAACGCCTGCAGCGCCAGCACTCTCCTCGCTGAATCGTGTTGACCACCGTCGCGCAGGATCTCGAGCCAGTCGAGCAGCTCCGTCGGCTCCAACGGTTTGACAGTCCCTCCACCCTGTCCATCGTCAACAAAGAAGATCGTCGCAATGTACGGCGGGGGTGCCACTGCCATTTCTTCTCGCACAGCTCGAATGCGGCTCGCGACCTGGACAAACCTGTCGCGGACCTTGTGAAGCAGCTCCACGAGATCGGCAGAAGTGGATGTGCCAATTGCAGGCAGCTTCTTCTTGGATACGCAGCCATTCTTGCGCGTGAAGAGCCATCGCCACTCGCTGCCTCCCGTTGACGCAGCCCTGGCGCACACGAGCGTATCAGGAAGACTGACCGTCAAAGCGCGGCGAGCCTCAGGGTCGCGAGCGAACACGTCGAGTGCCCACTCCCATCCCAGCACTGTCACCCGGCCTTGCACCTGCGCGGACGATGACACAGCGCCGGAGGCCCGCCGTTTGCTCATCGTCGGGTGTAGCTCCGCTCCACATTCGCTTCGCACAGAAGGTCCTCGATGGCAGTTGCCATTTTTCGACTTATTTTTATACAGACGCAAAAGTACTAGCGCTACCCGTTGCCTCGAAGCATCGTGTGTAACAGTGCGGAGCCTTCGGATGCGGCGTTGTGCTCCGTCATGGACCCTGACGAGTCAACATGGACCCCGCCGACGCACCATCTGCACTCCAACAGCCACCGTCGCCACCATAGCATCACACACGAGGTCGATGAGCGTCAGATGGACGAGTTCCGCTGTCTCCTGCGCGACGGCAAAGTCCATGCATGGCTCCACGGCGACCGCGGACTGCCGCAGTTCGGCGTCTTGAAGCTCCACGAAGACAAGGTCACTTTGTCATGGCACGAACGTCCTGGCCGCTGGAAGCGTTGGTTCGACCAGTGGTCTCTTCAAGGCGCGTGGGGTCGGCGGCAGCAAGCCACGACCGTCTCGCTCTCGGATGTTCGGAGCATTCGCGACGGCCGACAGACGACCAACTTCATCCGAACACTCAAGTACATTGACCCCGAAGACGTCCCCGAGAACGACGACCACTGTCTTTCGCTGTGTGCACCAAGTGATGTTACCTCCCTCGCAGGTGTGGGCGGTTCGTCAGCGGTCGACACGGTACAGCTGATCTCGAGCGGCAGTGGCCAGGCTGAGTGGACCCTCGACCTCGAGTTCGAAGACGTCGACACTCGGAACCTCGCGCGAGCCTTCTTCGTCCACGAAGCAAACCTGTCCGGCGCCATCGATCTCTGCGAGCCTGGGGACATCCCGTTACCACACGGCTTGTCGGTGCTGTGCTTCCAGCTGTACACACACCCGACGTTCGAGCTGCTTGTGCTGGCGGTCGTGGCGGCCACGATGCTCTTCATCGCGCTGAAGCCTTTCGTCCTGGACGAGGACGAGCAGCAGCTTGTGACGACCAAGCCGACCGTGGCCGCCAATCTGTCGCCGCTCGAGCTCGCGCTGCTGCTGCTGCTCTCGATCGAGCAAATCGCCAAGCTCATTGCACTGGAGGGTCTGTGGCCCGTGGCGCGGGCGCCGTGGAACGCGTTCGACCTCGCCGTCGTTGGCGTGAGCTGGCTCGCGATGGGACCGGCGGGAGCCTTCTCGGGCTTCGATATGCTGCCGCTGCGGCTCTTCCGCTGCATGCGCGTGTTCAAGAGCTGGCACGGATTCCGCGAGATGCTCGGCACGTTCGTCGCGTCGCTCCCGCTGGCTGGCCAGGCGCTGCTCTGCTACTGCTACTACCTCTTCATCTTCGCGATCCTCGGCATGTACCTGTTCAACGACGCCATGTCGCACCGCTGCGCCGTCGACATGGGTGCTGGCGAGTACGTCGCAGCCTTCCCCACTCGCTTTTGCAGCGTGAACGACGGGCTCATCGCCTCCACGACATCCGTCACGGCATGCAACGCTCCACAAGAGTGTGTGACCATGCTACCGCCCAACAACGGCAACACGGGATTCCACTCGTTCCAGGCCTCGTTCCTCACGGTGTTCCTTATCACACTGCGCGCTGGCTTCGGTTCGTCATTCGATGGCGCGCAGCAGGGCTCGTCGTACCTGGCCATCCTCTTCTTCATCGCGCTTGTCGTGTTCGTCAGCTACATGACACTCTCGATCTTCGTCGGCATCGTGCGAGGCAGCTACATCGCCATCACTATCGTCGGAGCCGCACACCAGCACAACCGCAACCAGAAGCGAACCCTGTACCTCGCCAAGCATCGACCGCAGTTCCCGAGTGGCACCGACCGCTTCCCGGACGTCGCCAAGCTCGTGGTCGTCAAGTGGAGGCTCGCATACCAGAGGATGAAGGAAGCCGTGCTGCGATCTCCACTCTTCCAATCGCGCGACGACCCGGACGACTCGTTCCTGGCCCAGTTCCGCCTCAGACAGCACCGACTCTTCTTCCTGCTCGAGCCAAACAGCGACGCCATGGACAGGATCACCGCCGTGTGCGAGTCGCAGCTGTTCGAGCACTTTATGAACTGGATCGTCTTCGGCAACGCCATCCTCTTCTCGCTCGAGTATCACGGCATGAGCGCCGACTACGCCGCGCGGCTGCACGCGATCGAGACAGTGCTGATCCTCGTGTACGCCGTCGAGTTCGTGCTCGTGTGTATCACGGCCGGCGGACTCGTCAACTACCTGCGCAACCCGTGGAATCGACTCGACTTCTTCATCCTCGTGGCCGCCGCCACCGAGTACGTCTCCATGGCCGTCTCGCTCGTCTACTACACGGACACGTACACGCGCGTCATCTTCGCGCTGCGGTTGTTCCGACTCGTGCGGCCGTTCCGCGCCGTGCGCAACACGAACGAGCTCCTCCAGGTGCTGGACGCCATCCTGGCGAGCGTCCCGGGGTTCCTCAGCCTCACGTGCTTCTTCCTGCTGCTCTCGAGCATGTTCGCCGTGATCGGCATGAACCTGTTCGGCGGCAAGTTCCCCACGACCATGCGCTCCCACTTCAACACGTTCGGCGACGCCATGCTCACGCTCTTCAAGATTTCGTGCGGCGGCAACGTGTGGCAGATCTTCTACGCCTCGCTCGACGCCACGCAGTCCTTCCCGCTCACCGTCGCCTTCTACCTCACCTTCTTCGTCGCGACCGTCTACTTGGCGCTCAACTTCATGCTCGTCGTGCTGCTGCGCAACTTCGCCATGAAGGAGGACGAGCGCAAGCGCACTCTCAGCGACCTTTTCCAGGAGCGTATGGTCGTCATGCAGCGCGTGCACCACTTCGACGAGTACACGTTCGTGCGCGAGTTCAGCGACCTGTACCAGAACGACACCATGTACCTGAGTCTGTCGGGCAGCGCCGCCAAGCGCGCCAAGATGAAGACGTCCGCCACCGAGGAGCTCAAGCTGCGACTGCTCAAGGTTCTCCCCATTTCGGACTTCCTGCGCTTCGAAAACCACTCGAAGAGCGTCGCGAGCGGGCGTCGCGTCGGTCCTGACGGCCTCAGCGGCGCGGGTGGAGGCAAGTACAAGCGGCTGAGCGACGGACCTGCGAGTCCCGACGAGTCTCCACCGCCATCCACGACGCTCGCAGTCGAGAGTCGCCCTGGCTCGCCCAGTATCGAAAGCGACTCGGTGGATCGTCCGTTGATCGACAGCATCTCGCGGTTCCGCGGCGGGAAGCACGGTCTGTGCTCGTATCTGCGCTGCTTCGTCGGCGGCAAGTGGCTCACATCGGACGTATCGCTGTTCCTCTTCCCGCCCAACTCCCCCGTCCGCCTCCGCTGCAAGCGGCTCGAGAAGGAGACGGACAAGTACATCTTCGCCGTCATCGTGGTGCGCACGGTGCTGCTCACGGTGCAGTCGCCGCTGTACTCGTCGCTCATCCAGGAGTTCACGACGCTCAGCGACGTCGTGTTCGCGACCGTCATGGTCTTCGAGTTCACCATCAAGGTCATCTCGCGCGGCTTCATCTTCACGCCGCGCAGCTACCTGTCGAACACGTGGAACCAGATCAACATGGTCGTCATGATGGCGTGCTCGCTGCTGCTGCTGCTGCCGCACTCGAGCATGCTCATGGTCTTCCGGCTCAGCCGCGCGTTCGGCCCCGTGCGCGTCTTCTACCGCGTCAAGACCTTCCGCGTCATCAGCGAGGCGCTCAAGCAGTCCGCTAAGCAGCTGCTGTGCTGCGTGCTGCTCGCGGCCTTCATGTTCTACGCGTTCGCGACGTTCGGCATGCAGCTCTTCGCGGGCAAGTTCTCCTTCTGCAACGACGCGTCGGTGCACACCCGCGCCGAGTGCGACGGCTTCTTCACGCCGGGCAAGGCCGCCGGCGCCGGCCTGCTCATGCCCCGCGTGTGGGGGAACCTGGCCGGCCTCCACTTCGACAACATCGGCGGGGCCATGGGCTCCGTGCTCGTGCTCGTGTCCAAGAAAGGCTGGCTGCCCGTGCTCAACCTGGCCATGGACATCGTCGACAGCGACCACCAGCCCGTGCAGAACGCGTCCGCGTACTTCGCCGTCTTCTTCGTCGCCTTCATCTTCCTCAGCCGCTTCTTCATGCTCAAGGTCTTCGCGGGCATCATCATGAACAACTTCCGCTGCTACAACGGCACGCTGCTGCTCACCAACGCGCAGCTCGTCTGGCTGCGAGCCAAGCAGCAGCTGCTCGCGCTGAGGCCCAAGTACCCGCTGCCGCGCAACAGGCTGCTGCAGAAGGCGCAGAAGTACGCGCAGGCGCGCCACTTCCGCGTCTTCTCGAGCGGCGCCGTGCTGCTGCACACGTTCCTGCTCGCCTGGTACCGCTCGGATCGCGGCGGCGGCCAGGTCTGGTGGTGCCACTACGTGTTCGCGGCGCTGTACGCGTTCGACGCGGCCGCGAGCGTGGCGTCCATGGGGTGGAAGGACTTCCTCATGAAGGGCTTCACGTGGCGCACGGCCAACAGCGTCACGGCCTTCCTCATGCTCGTGGGCCCGCTGCTCTCCGACTCGCCCGTGCTGCTCGTGCTCTTCCTCACGCGCGCCTTCGACCTCAAGCACCTCTCGCTCGCGCTCGAGCGCTTCTCGGCGCTGCGGTCGCTCGTCGAGACGCTCCACGCGAGCGTGCGGCTCGCGCTCAAGGTGACGCTGCTGCTCGGCTACGCGCTCTTCGTGTTCGCCATCGTCGGCGTGCAGCTCTTCTCGGTCACGCGCTGGGGCCACGGCCTCGACGGCAACACGGCCTTCACCACCTTCCCGCGCGCCTTCGCCTCGCTCGTCAAGTTCGCGGCCGGCGAGGACTGGTACGACACGTACCAGGCGTCGAGTGTGGCCGCACCAAAGTGCGTCGCGCTCGCGCTCACGACTGGGCTGGGCGGCGACTACCCGAGCGACTGCGGTTCGGCGCTGCTGGCGGCGCTGTACTACAACGTCTTCTACATCCTCGTCTCGCTCATCCTGCAGAACCTGTACGTGGCCACCATCGTCGACACGTACGTGTCCACGGCGGCCGTGGCGCACGGCGGCGCCGCCGAGCTGCTGGGCTTCGATGCCAACCACCTGCGCCAGTTCCAGCACGTCTGGAGCGAGTTCGACGCCAACGCGCTCGGCTACGTGCACCCGAAGCACCTGCTCGCGCTGCTGTCGCGGCTCGAGCCGCCGCTCGGACTCGGCTCGAGGCGGCAGATGCTCGCGAGGCTCGTGACGCCCGACACGCCGCAGGCGCAGCTCCACGCGCTCGCGCAGGCCGTGCACCAGCACCGGCGCGAGGTCTTCCACGACGTCGAGGCGCGGCTCGCCGAGCTGACCGTCCGCGCGCTTGTGACTGGCGCGGGCCACCACGACGCGGCCCCCGCGCCTGGCAGCGAGCTCGTGCTGTGTCCCGTGACCATGCTGCGCTTCGCGGACCTGCTGCTCGTGCTGGCCGCGCGCGTCGTGCCGCTCGAGAGCCTGACGGTGCAGGAGAAGGTGGACGAGCTGGCCGTGCGCGGCTACTCGTTCCGCCACCGGCAGGCCGTGCGCATCCAGGCCGCCTTCCGCGCCTACCGCGTGCGTCGGCGCCAGCGGTGGATAATCCGCAGCAGCAACAGCCCAAGAGCGAGACGAGCCGCCTCTCAAGCCTCCCAAACTGCCCAGGACGCGTTCAGCTCTTATACAGACGTCAAGCGGGCGAGCAATGGTGTGGAGAAGGTGTCCGTCGCGATGATCATCGCGACGGACATACCCATCAACACTGACAGAACCAGCAGCGCTGGTAATGGGGTGAAGACACCAATCAACTCAACCAACGAGCCAGCACCGGTCACTGTGCAGGTCGAAGACAGCAATACAACTGCGGTCAAGGCGGGACGAGCGAGGCCACCGACTCAAGTGAGTCACGAGGCTCAGGAGAACGGCGCGCATGCCGTCGCGGTGCCGTCCGTGCCGACGCTGCCGCCGATCCCACGCGCGGCCGCGACGTCGTCCGAGAAGCTCATGCTGCTGTTCGAGGGCCGCGTATAGCGAGCGGCAGGCGACGAGAGAGAGATAGAGAGCAGGCGGCAATGCAACCCATTGTCAACACCATGTTGAAATGCGTTGACCATCAATCAGGAGAAGGCTCCCCTGTAGCCTGGGAATGATGTAGTAGTGTATCGCTGCTCGAGCTCGCCGAGTGCGGCATCTCCTGCAACGTGGAGACGCGACCAATTTACACGGGCTCGTTCTTGATGGGGTCCCACGACAGCACGAGGTACTCGTCGAGCGCGTCGAGCTTGGCGACCTGCTCGGCCGACAGCTTGACGTTGACCGCCTCGAGGTTGAGCCGCTGGCGCTCGAGGTTGTTCGACTTGGGCAGCGTGATGAAGTCCTTGGCGAGGCTGTAGGCGATCAGCACCTGCGCGGGCGTCGCTCCCACCTCGTTCGCGATCTGCGTCACCGTCGGGTCGGCTAGCTTGGTCGACTTGGCCAGCGGCGAGTAGGCTTCAATGTAGATCTGCTGGGCCTGGCAGTGCGCCACGAGCTCGGCGCGCGTCACGAACGGGTTCACCTCGATCTGGTTGAGCGCCGGCTTGACGCGCCATGTCTCGGCCAGCTTGGCCAGGTGGGCCTCGCTGAAGTTGGACACGCCAATGTCCTTGACGATCCCCTCGCTCTGCAGGTCCTCGAGCGCGCGCCACGTCTCGGCGCGGGTCGCCGACGCGCCAGGCGCGTGCAGCAGGTACAGGTCGATGTAGCCGAGCCCGAGCCGCTCGTTGCTGGCGCGGCAGGCCGCGACGGCGCTGTCGTAGCCCCAGTGGGTCGGGAACACCTTGGATGTGATGAAGATCTGGTCGCGAGGGATGCCCGAGTCGCGCACGGCGCGGCCGACCGCCTCCTCGTTCTCGTAGTCCTCGGCCGTGTCGATGTGGCGGTACCCGAGCTTGAGCGCCGACAGCACGGCGTCGTAATCGGACAGGAAGGCGCCGAAGCCCACGACGGGGATCTGCGCGCCGCTCGGCAGCGGCTTGGTCGGGACGGTCACGGACGCCATTGCGCACTCGATTTCGAGCTTTGACCCTATGCTAAATGTGTAAAACGTGGGGAGGATAGAGGTTGGAGACTTGAAGCAGGTGATTGGCCAGATTTTCATCCAATTGGGGCGTGGTATTTTAGTTATAAATGTGACAGTAGCACTGCCAACGCGCGCGATTGGCTGTCATTTTCGCACGTTCAAGAATATAGCTCGGGAGTGCAGGTTTTGGGGAGCAATCACACACACGCTCGGGCGGTTGAAAGATACGAAGAGCGCTAAAGATTTGACAATAACAGCCGCGGATTGGTCGAAATGCGATCCTTCTGATTGCATCACCACATTTGGATAGCGCAACTCGATCTGATTGGGTGGTTGCGTCACCACATTCGGCTAACGTAGTTGCCGTTATGATCTCAGTGTCACATCCCCGTTGGTCAACCGTCTAGCCATGATGGGAACATCGACCGCTGCCATTTCAGAATCTGCGGCCCCCAGCCCAAGTTCCTTTCCCTGTTTCTCCAGCCCCCGCGACCATGGCCGCTGTCACCATCCCCACCAAGACGCTTCCCAGCGGCGCCAAGATCCCCGCCGTCGGCCTCGGCGTGTACCAGTCCGAGCCCGGCGCCGAGACGTACGACGCGGTCGTGTCGGCGCTCAAGCTCGGCTACCGCCACATCGACACGGCGCAGTTCTACCAGAACGAGGCCGACGTCGGCCGCGCCGTGCGCGACTCGGGCGTCCCTCGCGACCAGATCTTCGTGACCAGCAAGCTCTTCCTCTCGAACTGGGGGTACGACAAGGCCATCGCCGCCACCCGCGACAGCAACGACAAGCTCGGACTTGGCTACATCGACCTCTTCCTGCTGCACGCTCCGGGCGACGCGGCCACTCGCGCCGAGTCGTGGCGCGCGCTCGAGGATCTGCAGAGCGAGGGTATTCTCAAGGACATTGGCATCTCCAACTTCAGTGAGGCGCACTACAAGAAGCTGGCCGAGACGTTCCGCGTCAAGCCCGCCGTGAACCAGGTGGAGCTGCACCCGTGGCTGACGCGCTCGGAGCTCGTCAAGTTCTTCGAGAGCGAGGGTGTGCTGCTGGAGGCGTACTCGCCGCTGGCGAAGGCCGCCAAGTTGTCGGACCCGACGGCGACCGAGATTGCCAACCAGCTTGGCGTCTCGACAGCGCAGGTGCTCGTTGCGTACAGCCTCGCGAAGGGGTTCATCACGCTTCCCAAGTCAGTCACGCCGTCGCGCCAGCAGGCCAACTTTGAGGCTGTGAACGTCACGCTGTCGGCGGAGCAGGTCGCCAAGCTGGACGCGCTCGACGAGTACCTCACCACGGGATGGGACCCGATCAAGGACCACGCGGTGTAAGGTCTCCGCTAGCGCTGTTGAGATTGCTCGTGTCTGTGGACGATTTCAGATCCATTAGCATGCCATGAATATATTCTGCTATCTGAAGAATCACCTGCAGCTTGATCTCTCTGCATGGACACTGCAAGGACGATTTTGAGTTGTTACATCAATGCACTAGCGTATCACAGGCGACAGATACAAGAGTTTCGGGCCAGGTCGCAGTTCATCACGTAGTACTCGATCGGCGTGTCCATCCAGCCTCGGCAAATGTTCGAATGCAGCAATTCCATACCTACGACTAGTCAGAGCACACAATCAACGGTGGTCACTGCATGGGAGAGATACACTTGTGCAACAACTCGCCGATGGACTGGGCCTGCTTGTGACCAGCTTGATTCTCAACGCCGAGGAGGGTGCTCCTGAACTCCCGTGACTCAACCAAATGCTCGATTCCATGGGTGGTGGGGTTGAGAGCACACCAGTCCCCGTCGCCATCCGGCCAGACTAGCTGTATCTGTAACGTTGCATGATGTCAGCGAGGTACAAGTCATCCTCCGATTTGTCTAGCAACCATTGTTGTAGTTGTGGTGTGGCGTGTGCATACTCACGCATGAGCCACTCGAGCACCTCGTAGTGACCCTCAATTCGAGCTTCATCAAACAAATCAACTGTCGGTTCGAACTGTCCCTTGACTAGTTGATTGACAAACAGCAGAATCTCGAAGCTGCCGCCTGAAACTGCCGCCTTCAGCAACTCACCATTCGGTACGAGCTGATCAGGTTTGTTATGGATCAGCCAGTTGAACACCTGAGTGTGGCCATTCTTGGCGGCATCATGAAATGCTATAGATGAACAACCTTCCTCGCGGTTCGTATGAAGCCACTTG